>PVJH01007985.1:0-88494 GCA_004026705.1 Nesogale talazaci | reverse complement strand
TGGTTCCCCTGTAAAGGGGAGGCCAATTACCCACCAGTGGACCTTAGGGCCCCACCCTGCTCCTCCCTTCACTCGTAATGAAGTGATTCCTGTTCTTTGATGCTTGATGCCTGCTCCCTTTGGCCCCACTACTGCTTTGACCCCAGTGCTGCTGCTCAATTCAGACTAGATAGGAAGATGTACATAGGTATAGAAAGGGATGGGAGCTCACAACACACACAATCCAGGAACAGGAGTGGGAATAGTGATACCATAAGGGGAAGGGGAAGGGGAAAAGGAAAGGGGGAACCAATTGCAATGATTGACACATAACTATACACCCCTCTACAGGGGATGAACAACAGAAAACATGGAAAGCAGACAGCGGTCAGTGTGAGAGATGAAAATAATAACATATACACTCTATCCAGGGGTTATGAGGGGGCGGGGAGGGAAGAGGAGAAGAGCTGATATCAAGGGTCCAATAGAAAGTAAATGTCTAGAAAAGAATGAAGGCGACATATGTACAAACATGCCTGATTCAACTGATGCATGGGTTGTGATAAGAGTTGTATGAGCCTCCAATAACATGATTTAAAAAAAAAAAAAGAACTAGAGGGAAGTTGCATATTTCATTGCTGTTTCACTGTACCTTGACTGGCTCATCTCCTCTCTACAACCCCTTTGCAAGGAGCTGTCACTTTACCTATTGATGGACTTTGGGTCCGCAATCTGTACTCCCCCTCATTTATAATGATATAATTTGTATTATTTGATAAGACATCAATTCTTTTTTTCCCCTGATAAGGCATCAATTCTTATGAAGCAATTGGAAATACTTTGACTAGAGTAAAGCACACCTTAGTTCTCAACATGACATCTTTGCTTTTAGGTAGTTTAAAGAGGTGCTTTTTAAAAATTTGTTTGTTTTTAACAGATTTGTCCAATCCAAAGTGATATTATTGATTGTTGCTTTCCTGGGTACTTATGGTAAATCTAATAAAATTAAATTACCAGGTAATTTTATATTTCTGCTATTTATGATGTTGCTAATTGGCTCCGATGAGTGGAATTTTGCTTTATTTTAAAGTATAATCCATACTGAAAGCTGTACTCTTTTATCTTCATCAGTAAGTACTTCACGTAGTCTTCACTTAAACAAGGTTATGCCTTCTATATCTCAAATATTGCTAATAAGTCTTCCTCCAAAGCAGATGCCACATGTTTTCTTCATGTAGTGCAGATGTGCAATTGGCTTTGCATACATATTGAATGAAGATGGAATGAATGGAGAAATGAGACGACCCGGATTCTCAACTTTCCTATTGGTAAACCATGCAGTAACCCCTTTTTCTGTTTGAATGACTGCCTCTTGGTCAGTGCACATGCTCCTCATAAATAAGGCAACATGTTCTGGAATTCCCATTCTCCCAAAACTATACATAATTTTTTAGGATCCACATGATTGTTTTTGCATAGTCAGAATGACAGGTCATTAGATTGAGGACACAGGGGTTTGTCCTCACGGAACGGCTCAGGTGGGAGGTCCACCGAAGGGCACAGACTAGGCAAGAGTGACATGACATCACACAGGTGCACCTGAACTCAGCCAACAAGGTGGGCCAATACCCTCAACCACACCCCTCCAGTAATGCAGGGCAGGAGCAAAGACAAGGCATGGGGAGAGATTTGCTCTCTCGGTTTCTGGGGATTTCCTTCTCTTTTTTTGTGCAAGTGTGGTTTTGCGCTCCTGTTCGAGCGACTTTTCACATTTTCATGTTCTCCTGAAGTGGTCATCTTCAGTCATGGGCTCCCATGTGGTCTCCACCTGTCTGTGTATGTTTTTGCGAAATAGCATTTACCTTTTGGGACTGCAATATCGGAAATGTCCCTTTCCTTCATACAAGCTACGAGGATTTACAAAGGTGCTCTGCCACATGTATTGCTTCAGCACTGAGAAGCAAGACCCCATGAAAACCTAACAAAAACACAGCTAAACATCCTTCTGGTCTTCACATCTTTTCTCCAAGATCCATCCGACCTTGCTTTCCATGCACTTCCTTTTCGGAATTTCTAGAACATCCCTGCTAATGCACTTTTGAAAAAAATATTTTTAAAATGATCTGCAAAATTTGACTTGTTAGTATTATCAATGTTGCTATAGAACAACATCCAAATTCTGTCTCATCACCTTTATGGAGAATGGGTAAGAATGTAGACTTCTTCGAGCACATTGTCCATGTAGCTCACTTCCAAATTTCTTGGCCTAAAGAAACAAGCGAGGTTATCATGATAATGATTTGCTAAAACACCTCAATTGGAAGTTCATCCATTTGTTTGGGGCCTATTCCTTCTGCAAAGCTTAGGTTTCTTGCTTTGAGACCCCCAGTTCGTGGGTCTTAGGTTATCGCCTGAAATATTTGAGCACTGTTGTTCCAGAGCAAGCAGCAGATTTACTTGAAGCCAGAGGAGGCCTGGTGGCATCGTGTGTCACACACTGGGCTGATAATCACAAGGTCAGCACTTTGAACCGACGGAACACTCTGTGGGAGAAAGATGTCATTTTCTACTCCTGGAAACACGGAACAAGTCTTAGCATCCTAAAGGGATAGGTATGGCCTGTCCTTCTGGTTAGTTGTGAATTGGAATTGATCCAATGGCAGTGAATTTCAGTTTTGCATGTCTGAGATAAATGTTCACTCCTGGAGCAGTGTGATAAGTACAGGGATGCTAAGCAAAAGGTCAAGGTTGTCAATGCACAGGGGATAGATGGGGCAGTCTGCTAACTTCACCATTTATAGCCCTGGCTCACCCTACAAACTCACCCCCGTGTTGCAACAACCCACTATTTAAGAGCCAAAGGGTGTCGATAACTTCAGGACAAATAGAAGATTAGAAGAGGAGGAAAGAAAACAGGAAACACAGAGGAGTAGTAGTATATCTGATGGTACATTGAAGAGTTTTTAATGGATGAATTAAAACAAAACATATTTGAATGGATGAGTGCAATTCTCTTCATTTTCCATCTTCATCTGATGCACTCAAAAATGTTTCAAAAGTGAAACAAAAATATCTGCAGCCTCAGAAACCCTTTAGAGACTTTTGACATGGTCCTATAGGGTTCCCATGAGCTAGAATGGACTCAACAGGCATGGGGAATGCCAAGGATGTCAATCTCCAAAGGTTCCATTTCATTACTGTCATCCCCCAATTTTTCCAGATTCAGACTTTGTGCATTCCACATCATGATCATCAATGGATGTCTGCCGCTGCTTCTTCTCATTTTAAGTCATTCTAGATCAGCAAATTAAGTAGTTTTGATTTCATCCATGCCCTGATTGCCTCCACTTACATATGGAGGTGAAATTTGACTAGGCATAGTGCAAGTTCCTCCCATTTAAGGGGCTCATTTGTTGATACTCATATGATTTTTACTGGCCAACTTGTTAGAAAGCAGATTGATAGTTTCTCCGAAAAAAAAAAAAGTCTGAAAAACATACTGAGACCTTGACAGTATACAGGAAGCTGTTAGTGTATTTAAAATACCAGGGACATCCCTTCCAGTACCATGGCAACATTCAAGCCACCACAGGACATGCTCTCTATAGTAATGCAGGAAAAATGCAGAGTCACAGAGTTAGGCAGTATATGGATCTTTGGGTACAGTGGCCAATGAACATTTATGTTAGGCAACATTTTAAGGGGAAAATGACCAATGTAAAGTGCCAGCCATATAACGTTCTAGTGAGTAATAAGAACAAAGGCCCTGAAGCTACCACAACTTCTTGTGCTCCAACAACAACAAGGAAGCCCATGTGTCTGGAGCAGCAGGAGTGCACGACAGAGAGTGAGGAGACGTTCCAGACTCAAGCAAGGATCAGGTCGTGGTGGGAAATGAAACATGTTTGGCCTTCATTTTAATTGTAATTAGAGGCCAATTGAAGAATGTGGATGGGAGGAGGATATAATTTTTCCTTTTTAAAAGGAAATCTTGGTTGTTTTGTTGTGAGATAAGGGGACCCCCACAGTTGAGTGGGTCCTCAGGAGTAATTTTGTGATTGTGAAGGGCATGGTAATCCCTTGACCGAATTACACCCATCCTTGGCAGGGTTGCGATCCCCTTGGACCAGCCTTTCCTTGGGGTTCCACTTTGCCGTGCCAGTTGGTAAGAAAGTCCCTGTGCAGGTGCCAGATATAAGGGGCTTCTCCCACCAGATTGGCTTTCCACACCCGTAAGCATGACCAGTGAAAATTGTTACATTATATTTTATCTAGTCCCTCAGTTTACCATATTTTGTGAAGCAGAAAACTGGTGACAGATAGGATTGTGATTTGGTTTGCAGAACAGTGGTAAAAGTAGTTGAAAGTATTAACAAGGATTAGTGTGGAATGTACAAAAGGTCTTTTTAAAAAAATAGAGGATTTGTGGATGACTGTTGGTGTCTTTGGCCTGAATGATTGGACGTATGAACCCAAACCTATTGCTGTGGTAGAGTTGATTCTTCCTCAGAGTAATCCTGAGGAAGAGCGTTGAACTGCCTTTAAGATGTCTGAGCCTGTAAATCTTTAAACTTCAGTGAATAACATGGCTATGTATGAGAAAGATCAAAGGAGGAGTCAGTTTGTGAAAAAAAAAAATGTCCAGGGTCCTGTGTTGAGGTTATCAGTGTACTTTGAGATAAGGGGGAAGTGAAACAGTTAAGGCTGGATAGGACCACCTTAAAAGAGTGAAGATAGATGCGGCTAGGTTTCACTGTGCATAAGGACAGGAGCTTCAGAGAAAGGATGAAAACAGGAGCAAGTGTTTCAGACTAAACTGTGATAAAAAAATCATGGGATAAAAAGAAAATCATAAAAGCATAGTGTTTTCAAGTATCTATGCAATATCTTTCTTGAAGGAAGCAGATGTCAGCTTCATCAAGTGGTAAAGAGATAAAGATGGTCTGAGAGAAATGGAGGTCATTGTTAACCTTGATAAGAACATTACAATTCAATTTTAGGAATGAAAGCCTGATTTGAATGGTTTAAAGAGCCCTTGGGAAGTTACAAAATAAAAGTAGCATATAAGCATCTCTTAAATAGAAAGTATGTAACTAAAAGTGAAAAATTGAGGATTGAGGTGATGTGAGTTCTTTGATATTTCAGTGAAAGATAAGACAATATGTTGCCCTCTCGCTAATAGGAATTAATTTGAATAAGATGTGGAAATTCTACTTCTTTTAAAAACCAATCTCTCACTAAATCTGTGGTGCATACTCTAAATGGTACTCATTAGGAGAAATCAGGTCTTTAACCTGTATTTAACTTTGTGCACCCAGGATTCATTGAAGAAACATATTTGGGGGGTTGTGTTCCCGTTGACTAACATTGAAGACTCAAATAGAAAAAACTCTCTAAACAAACCAATAGCGGAAGCATTTCTTTTTCTACATTCTAAAACCAGAAATACCATGGAATTAAAATGTTACCATTTGGTATGATTTTTAAAAATAAATAAACCATCATTTATATTAAAATGTCTCGTGAAATAGATATTTTTATTCACAAAAAAAGATAGGGAATATTTTTGGAAGATGGGAAAGTTCAATCAAGACTATTTTTTGATTGGCTTTATATCAAAACCTCCTTTTACATAAATCGCATCTCACTAAGCCCCTAAATATGTTTTTAATGACGCTATAATAAACTTAAAACTCTGAGAAAAGAGTGATGCTGTCAAAATATAATTGTTTCAAACTTGAAAAAATAAACTCCCCCCCCCCGCCCTGCAGTAGTTTATTTTCAGATAAATTGCCCATTTTCACCTTTGCATTTATTTGCTAGCAGGAGGACATACTTGTGTCTTGCTAAAAGCTCTATTATCATTATCTGTTATTTTAATCACAAGCATCTGGTTGGGGTGTAGTTTCTCCTCCATTATGAAGAAAATGGGGCCATTTCAAAAACCAATAAAGGGGAATCTGGGGAGACAGGCTTGCACTCCCACCCAAATCATCTGGCGCCCTATGCCAGACAACCATGGGAAAGCACCTGCCACATTTGTAATATCTTTTGAAAGTCTGCTGGGATTGTCAGAGACAATTTTGCCCAGAAGAGAATTTGTTGTGAGATTTTGCTTCATAGCTTGTTAAGTAGATCAGTTCTGGAAATGAGGAAATGTCACTTAGTATCTGGTCCACAGTAGAGACATAGAGAACATAATTAAAATGGTCTCCAGGGTTACCCATTTTTGACAACGGTTCCTAGAGATCTGTACAGGGAGAAGAGTCTCGGAGGTGGGGGTGGGTGTCTTATAAGAACACTCAGCCTCTGGGTCCATACTTATTTGAGACTAGACACATCACCTTCACAGCTGCTTTAGCACCACGTTTATATTTTAGTCAAAAATCAAACCCATTGCCATGCAATCAATTCTGATCCACAGAGACACTTTAGAATCTAGTAGAAATCCCAGAGCATTCCCAAGGTTACAGACATAAACTGACTCACCTCTCTCTTTTAAAATAGCTGGTCAGTCTGCACTAGCGACCCTTTGGTTAGCAATCTGATACTCAACCCACTGTGCCAATAGAGTTTCTTAATACTTAAAATGTAAATGCTTCATTCTCTCTTTCTCCCTCTTTTTACAGTCACCCTTACACCCCATCCTTAAACATCCTCTCATGTGACCCTGAATCTCAACCCCCTGTGATTTCCTGGGAAGTCCATGCACGCAGGCTACTGTACCTTTTCACACTTCCTGACATCATAGCACCAGACCCAGGAAGCTATAGGTGGTGTTACATTAAAGTATCACCCAACTTTGTCTCTACTACCTTCTTCAAAATCATGTGTTTTTACATTGCCATCCTTTTAAATTTTGGCCAATTGTGTTTATCTGTTTGTTTGTTTTTATGATCCATACAGTCAAATGCCTTTGCAGAGTCAATAGAACACAAGGAAACATCTTTCATCCGCGATCTGTCTGATGTCAGTAATGACAGCCCTCACTCCACATCCTTTTGTAAACCACTGAATGTCTAACAGTCCTCTGTTCACTTCCTGCTGCAACTGTTTTTCACATTTTCAGCAAAAGTTTACTTACATGTGATAATAGTAATAAGCAATAATTCCCATATTCATTAGAATATTTTATTTTAAATGGGCATAGATATGAATCTCTTTCAGTCCAAGAATCTGCCTTACAAATATTTTGGCCTAAGTCCTGTAGTGCTTCCAGGATTGTAGCCATTTGTTGACAGAACAAAAATGGTATTCAGTCAGATCTGGTAATTTAGTTTGTCTCTGTTGCCTTCAGTGTTGGACCTATTTATACATTACTTGTTTTGATCACATGCCACCTCTTGAAATGGTAAAGAATCCAATGTTAAAGAATGTTAAGGAATGGCCTTGAGTGATGCCAGTGTTTAAGCATTTCAGTGCCAGTCAAAGGTTTGACCGTTCAAACCCACCTGTCGCACCAGGAGACAGCCTTGAGAACTACAGAGTGGCTTGCTCTGAAATTACATGGGATTCCCATGAGTCAGGCTGGCTCAAAAGCAAACATCAATACCAACAGCAAATAGAAACAAATGTTTTTCTAAAGATTGCTGCCATGAAAACCCTACTCTGCAGTCAAGAATAATTCCACTTCGACACTGGAGATGAGATGAGATATAATCAATGCAACTATAATGTATTTTTTTGAGTTTTGTGTCATACACACACTATATATAAACACAGTAACAAGATCTGATAAATTTTGGAAAGATCTGGCATGGCCATGCTAATTTTCAATCTTCTCAGAAGAAACTTCTTTATTGGTTCAGTATATATTCTGAAGGCTCCAGACTATAATCACAAATTTTAAAAATTCTAATATTTGGAACATATAGTTGAGATAAATATTTCTTATCACTATTTTTTAACACAGTTTATACTAGTCTTGGCCAAAGTAGATTGGACTTGGGCATCATCCCAAAGACTGAACTTTAAAGTGATGTGGAATGTATTTTAAGAAGTCCTAAGGTGAAAACTTGAAGCTGAATAATGATGAAGGCTATTTTGTGTAACGAAAACAAGCCTTTTAGACTTAAAAGAGGCATACTTTATATTATAAAGTGATTCTTTAGCTGTAGTAGTATCTCATATTTTACTTATTTAAATCTCAAAAGTTGGTTTCTACCACATATATCCAATCAATGCAAGAATCTATATAGTCTGAAGACAAAATGCTGTAGATAAGAAATGAAGGCAACATTAGAGGCTGTGACAGAAATGCCAGTTGCCTAAGTATGCATTCTCCCTATCTTCCTTAATGAAGTAGTCTTCGATCTTACTCTAAGCAACAAGATACTCACTTACTTCACTGTATTTCCAGATTTCTTTGTATCTAGATATGGCTAAAATAGTTCTGGTGGTGCTGTTAGTTAGGCAGTTCAAGACCACTTGTGATTCCAAGGGTGGATATTGAGGCTTTAACAACTTACAGTCTCAGAAAACCTTTGCAGGACTCAGAAGAGTTGAGGTCAACTCAATAGCAGTGGGTTTAGATGTGACAAAATTCTGGTCAATAAGACGTAAACAGAATTGTATGGTTTTCAAGAATATTAGTCTAAAGGGAGCTAGCTTGGCTAAATGTGTGTTCTATCAGCAATCTCGACTTTCTCCATTTTGTTGCCTGAGGTCAAATTGTGCTGACTGCTTTTACTAAAGAGTGGTTCACAGTGAACTGGGAGGTCAGCAATTAAGAATCATCAGAGAAAATACCAGGTGGTCTGCTCTAACAGAAAATTTCTATCCTATGGAAGAGTGCTACTATTGTGTACAGAGCCCCTAAGAATCAGACACAAACACCATTTACAACCAATTTTTATGATGAGTGACCTTGAGGATAGCATCAGTGTTCAAAGATATGGTTGCTGTACCACCTCCTGACTGCTGCTCCCCTTCTCAAAGCAGATAGATAGATGATACATCAATTGATAGATGGTAGATATAGACAGATGATAGGTACACATGTATGTGGCATATGCTTGTAATATGTGTATTCACATATATGTATATGTGTGTGAAATAAACATTTAATTGCAGTCTTAATTGGGGCTTTCTATTACTTAAAATTAAACCAAACACCAACTGATACAATAACTTGACATATAAGATATTATCCCAAGTTTCTGACAGGGGAGGTCAGAATTCCCTTTATTTATCCTGTAATGAATTCATCAAGGACTACTTAAGAAATGTGAAATGTGCATCTCCCTCGCATCTGTATCTCTAGCTCTTGTTTGTTAAAGTAAAGAACATGGTTATTAATTGAATGATAAACAAACTGTTAATCAACTTTTAAAAAATTAATTACCTGAAAAAATATTAATTTGCATAAAAACTGCCCCCAAATATTCAGTCTATGCTTTTGTTAAACACATAAGGTTTGGTTATGATTACTTCCTTCTGGAAAATGTACAAGGTTCTAGAGAGCTCCTGTAAAACTAAGCTTCGAGCTGCTATTATGCATTACATATATGTGAAAAAAGAACCCTATCAATCCATTAATTCTTTCCATTTTAAACATAACTGTCACCTTATGGCAAGCATTAAAAATATCCTCTCCTTTTCCTTAACTATAGAAGACATTTGCATTAAAAGAGGAGGATCTTTATTTCCTTTGAGTTCATCTATGCCTGCTGGTTATTCCCCAGCTAAAGTCATAATCCTGTTTGCAACATCATAATCATTTACCCAGCAAACAATCACAGTGTCACTAACAAAGAATTATGACTTTAGGTGGGGGATAAACTACAGGCACAGATGAACTCTGAGGAAATAAAGATTGTTTTCATGCAAATGTGGCTAGTAATAAATAACAAGGGATGAAAATTATGTTGCAACTGAATATCCTATAAAAACAGATTGGGAGAGGTATGATGTTTTTTAATTTTTCCTCTCTAGAAGTATGATGCACAAGATTTTAATAAAGTGCGGGTGCAATTTTAACATTTTAAAATTTTGGATTTATGTATGATGGAAAGAAAGCTATAAACACAGGGGAAAGTGTTTTAGAAAGATTTTTAATGGTATAGATTTATATAGTTACTCTTCAACCACACTGCTAGCTTTACATGCACTTCAACCTCATTCTCCAGTTAGCTGCAAATATCCTCCCCTTCTGAGATTGAGTGAGTTTTTTAGATGATTTATGTCTATTTAATCCCAGTTTACTGATGAATTCTTACTTGCATATTCAGACACTTGTATATTCAATGATTTTGGCATGATCTCTTGAAATACGGAGACAATAAGCATGGCCAAGCAATTTCCCTCAGTATGTTTATATTCACGACTGCATTTAACTCTCGCCACATCCTTTTGAACTAAGTAAAGCCAGTATTATTTTCTTCAATTTATGAGGAAAAAACACATTAAATATGCAATCTTCTAGCTAGAAGAAAGTCTGACTTGCCTCCTAAAGATAGACTCAGACTTTCTTGAATAACATATATCATGCTGTCTCCCTTGTGAAAGAGAAATGGTTTCTCAAGTAGACCCTCTACAGTATGATTCATCAGTTGGACCCTGTCCATTCATTTCATTCATTGGTGGAAAACTTGTAATCAACAATCAGAACTAGATGTAACCTAGTGAACAAAATAGGCACAATCTATACCCTAGTTGGAAAGACAGGCATTTTGGAAAAACAACAACCAAGGCATTAATAAATTCCATAAATTAGGATACCAGGGAGGGCAATCCCATCATGTCCTGTCAACTTGAGTGAAGGTGTGGAGCTTGTTGGTTAAGTCATAGTCAATGATGCCTCTGTGTGGGCCTAGCTTTTTCCTGAGGATTCTGGAAACTCCTGTTTTCCTCCCAGGAGGCAGGACACTCTCCCTGAGACATTGTTGTTGACAAGACACATGGAATTATGCTGATGGAGTGTGTTAGTCTGGGTAGACTAGAGGGACAAATTTCATAGACATGCATATAGATATAAGGAAAAAGGTTTATATACAAGAGGAACAGGACATTGAGAAAACACCCCAGCCCAGTCTCGTTCAAAGTCATAAGTCCGATATTAACCCATATGCCCAAAATCAGTCTATAAAGTCTCCTTCCGACTCACGAAGTCACAGGTCTGTGGGTGCAAAGTCCCAGCGCTGACAGGGGTCCCCATATGACTCCTCAATTCCAAGGCGCAGGGTCCATCAACAGCAGATCAACTCATCACTGGCAGAGGTCTCCATGTGGCCTCCCCAGCTTCAGAGGTCTGGTTCCATCAGGGCAAAGCCATGTGGTCTCTCCTCCAACTCCTCTAGCTTCTCAGATGGTGCCATCTTGTCTTGTCTGTGATTCATCATCTCTGAGACTAGCTCCCAACAACTGGGGAAGATAGCTTCACATCTTCATGAGGGAAATATTGCAAGATTTACCAGAAGTCTCAGGAGAAAGCCATGCCCACAGAGAGGCCTCATTGGTTATCTCCAGATTAACAGGCTATACTCCACCCCTATATTTCAATAATAAAATTAACATAAGCACATGACTGCCACATTGGGCCAGAGGCCTGAGCTGGAGGAGCCAACTGGAGACACATGCCAGCGCTGAGATGCTTCCACTGCCACTGGAGTCACAAGACTTTCCACCCACCAGCCTGTGTTCTTTCTGTATTCAGCATCACTGTATGTGCTGTTTGGACTGTGTGGGTCTGAAGAGGAATTTAAAGGCTACTGTTAGACATATGGACTAATAGACTTGATCTGGATTGGGCTGTAATATTTTCTTAATATAAAGTTGCTCTTGTATATAAAGCTCTTTCTTGAACATCTATGAGTGCCTATGAATGTTTCTCTAGTCAACCCAGACTAACATATTATGTTGGGATTAGAGTACTAGAGAAACAAATAAAAAAGATGAGTGGTGGTACCATCTCATGGTAGCTTTTCTTCTTTGACTAGTCAGAGGTCAGATAAAACTACAGTGCTTACTTGATTGCTTTCTTGAAAGAATATGGGAAGTATTTAGAAATACTTGTCATGTACCGCTTATATATAAGGCAATGTAAAAAACATAGTGTTAAGTTTGGGAAGAGATAACCCTGACAAATACTCTGTGGTCCCTTTTCTGTGAGATGTTAAATTATTTCAATGAGTATCAAAGAACAGAATAAACTATCAAATGTACTGTAATTCCATTTTCTTTCCATCTCCAAAAGTGTAGAATCCCATAAGTCTATTATGGCATTAGGCAACTCTAGGTATAAGTCACCAAATCCTAACATGCTTATGAGACCATGAAGTCACTCACCCAATAGTGGCTAGAAGCACACTGCGTTAGGTTTAGTATTCATGACAAAGTAGGGATTCTCTAGATTTTCTAAAACTCTCAGAAATATGTTCAGCCTTTAACAGCATTTTGAGCTCAGACTTCAAAAAGAAAGAACACATTGAAGCTGCTTCAGGCAAAGGCTCTAATCTTATTTAGCTTTTATTTCCTCATTAGACTAATGGCAATGGAATTAAGGAACTTTTCTTAATGTATGGTTATGGGACGCAAATAAAGGCAGAAGAGGGCCTGCTCTGGAATCCGCAAAGGCCCCTCATGTTTCATTTCAAGGTTACACTGGAAATTAAATGATGAAGGCAGCGGCACACAGCGGCTTAGTTTAGGGGAAAAAATACACCAGTGACAATTGTTAGATAAATATTAATTTCAAAAATCCGTATCCTGTAAAGGGTAAGGGCAGCTCATTAACTCTTTTTCTGAGCTAGTCCATAAAAGACTAAGTAAACATAGGAATAATAGGGGTCCACTCCTTTCCTAACAGGACTAGGCAAACACTTCCTTGCACTGTGAAAAAAAAATACAAGAGCTTTATAAATTTTCCTCACCAAACAGAAAAAGGAGATAACTTAAGAGCAAACGAGGGCAGAACCTTTAAAGCTGATCAGCTTTGCTGAAAGGAAAAATAGCCTATCTTCCTTTGGTAACAGATGTGTGACCAAACCCCATTTTCACTGTAGATAGTAAAATTCAGAGAGCCAGGAGCCTCAGGGGAAGAGGCCAGAAGGATTTTTGACACAAATGATAAATATTAAATGATGGCTCATCATTGCCCCTCTATAGGATTATGGTACAGGAGTTCTAAGAGAGTAAAAATCACTGAAGAGTCACTCTTTTTAAGAGATTTATTTTAAAAACTTTCTGAAAAAGTTTATTCTGAAATTTCAATCGTCTTTGCTTAATGAATGTGTGAATCAGTTTAAATAAAGGCCATTTTTATGTTGCAAGACATGGAAATATTATAGAGTTCTTCATCATCATTTTCTCATGTCAAATGGTGATGTGTATAAATATCACTATACTGTAATGATGACATGGAAAAAAGTATCAAAGATACAGTTACACCAAACACCATCAGTCTTCTCTAAGGAACTACTACCCAGAATCTCAGAGAACAGATGGTGAAGCACAACTTCAGAAGGGTAAAGCCAGAACTACACTTCAGAGACATCTCTTTGAGAAGTCAACAAACAGTAGGAAGAAAGACCTTTGTGGTGGTTAGAATTCATGTTAACTTGTTCCTACATGAAAGTGTCAGGGTTGAGTGCAAACTATTAACCTGCCTGATTATGCCTATTCATGGGTGTGGCCATTGATTCCATCAGGGAGACACAGAGGAGAGGGGACTTTTCTCTGTCCCTTCCCTGTCCTGCTTCCTTGAGTTCTTTGGCTACTTCCAAGGGTGGGTCAATGGGGATCTTTTTTTTTTTCCGGGAGGTATTGATACCCTACCATGTTCCCACCAACCTTGAGTCCACTTGACTCTTTTCTCATGGGCCAAGGATCCCCTCAACACAGGCCTAAAATGTCACAAAAGGATAAGGATTGAAATGTTATCCATACCTTCACCTGCTCTTTCTTAATTATATAAACCTAACTCATACACCAACACCATGACACACAAGCTACTTAAATGCCACTTCTGCTGCCACAACCACCATAGCCACCACCACCATCACCAGTACTACTCTTCCTATTATTTGCTACCCAACACTGCCCAAACACTTCCAGTTGCACTCTATTCTTTAAGTTTCAGAAGATCATTTCAAATTTACTTCAAGATTAGGCTGCTGTGGTAGTCATGTCATTTCATGTCAACTTGAAGATATATAGAAGTGTGGGGTGGAGTCTACTACCTTCTTTCTTACAGCCCTCTCTTAAGAAGGGCCCTGGGAACCACCATCCCTGCTCCCTGCTCTCCTCTCTCTACCGTCACCTTCTTGCTGGTAGGTCACTCTGAGACCTGCAAGAGACCAAGAGATCTGTGATGCGTATACTGCCATTGGATCCATATGACTTGGCACATAACGGTCTGTCCTCTCTTTGCCTTCTGCATCATTGCTTGTGACTGTGAGTCTAAAGAGGGTCTTGTGGACTAGTATTTGACTTGAGTTGGCTAGGACTGGGAGAGTTTCTTGAATTATAGTTGTTTCTTGATAGGAAGCTCTCTCTTACACATCTATGAGTGTCACTAGAGTTGTTTCTCTAGCCAACCAGACTCAACACAGATGCTCTTCTACCTTCTACAAGAACAGATCATTACAAGAATTATACCTCAAGTATGTACTACAACTGAACACCAAGAAAACAAAGGTACCACACTCGACTGATAGAGAGGATCAGGAGAAAGAGAGCAAAGGCTGACATTGTCAAGGATTTTACTTTACAGGGATCTATAAACAACATCCATTGAAATATAAGTCAAGAAATTGTTTCATATATTACATTGGGCAGATCTACTGCAGAAGGGCTCTTTAATATTTTATAAAGAAAATTTGTCACTTTGAGGACAATGATGCATCTGGCCAATCCATGGTGTTTTTGATAATCTCATATATATGTGGAACCTCTACAGTAAATGATGATGCATTTTAATTATAATGTTGAATACATGATGCAGTAGAAAATAAATAATCAATGTGTCTTGGAAAGGGTACAGATATAATGTTCATTAGAAGCAAGATTAGTGAGACATTGTCTTGAGTACTTTCAACATATCATCACCAGGGACCTGTCTCTGGAGAAAGACATTACGCTAGGTCAGGATGACTAGAGAAACAAATCCAATTACACTCATATATGTGTAAGGAAGTACTTGACATCAAGGAGTAATTATATTTCAAGAAAACATCCCATCCCATTCCCACTCAAGTCTCTAAGTTTGACACTATTCTGTAAGTACCTCTTTAGAGTCCCTCAGCCACCATGCAATGATGGAAAATGCAGAAAGATCACCAGCCAGTAAGCAGTCATATGGATCCAATGGCTGTGTTTACATTGCAGGGCTTGAAGGCAGAGAGAGAGAGAGAGAGAGATTTCTTAGTTGTACCTCCAAGTGAGGTCATCAGGCTGTGACCTGATTGACAGGCTAAATAACACTCTTGCACATTTTTTGTATAGCTTCAAGTTGAGATGAAATTATGTTAACTGTCACAGACATCATACTTAGCAAAGTGGAAGGTTAGTGGAAAATAGGAAGACCCTTAATGAGATGGATTAACACTGTGGTAAACACAATGCACTCAAGCAAGGAAATGACAGAGAGGCTGGGACAGGCTAGTGCTCTGTTGTATTGTACACAGGCTCAGTATGAGGCAGAACTGACTCAGGGAAGCTTTCAACAAACATCAGGCCCACTTTCAATTGTAGATGCCTTCTTATACCTTCTCCAGCAGTTTTTAAAGCTACCAGAATTCCTGTATGCATTAGCATCACACTAAAATAACAATAAAAATTTACTGGAATTACTTGAGGGAAAACAAGTTGTGTGTGGTAGTCATGTGCTTATGTTAATTTTATAATTGAAATGTAGAGGTGGAGTCTGGCCTGTTAATCAGGAGAAAGCCATTGAGTAGCTGATGAGGCCTCTGTGTGGGCATGGCTTTCACCTGAGACTCCTGGGAAATCTCGCAAAATTTCCCTCGTGAAGATGAGATGCTATCTTCCCCAGTGGTTAGTTAGTTAGTTTCAGAGATGATTAACCACAGGCAACACAGAATGGTGGTGGCTCGGAGGCTGGAGTAGCTGGTGGAGAGACCACACGGCTTAGCCCTGATGAAGACAGACCTCTGAAGTTGGAGGGGCATGCTGTTGATGGACCTGAGCCCTGGAAGCAAGGAGCCATGGGGAGACCCCTGCCAGCGCCAGAATTCTGCATCCACTGACCTGTGACTTCCTGAGTTGGAAGCAGACTTATAGACTGACTTCAGGCATATGGGTTAATATTGAACTTATGACTTTGCACTGCACTGGATTGGGATGCTTTCTTAGTGTCACATTTCTTTTGTATATAAACCCTTTCCTTTTACATATATGCGTGTCTCTGAAATTTGTTCCTCTAGTCTACCCAGACTGACACATTATGGTACCTCAGGAGTGGGGTACTAGAGGAACAAATCATAAGATGGAAAGTAGAAGCTTGTTTGACTTGTGCCTCGTGGTATTGTTACTTCATTGGCTAGACAGAAGTCAGATATGTCCATGGAGTTTACTGAGTTATTTTCTGGAAACAATATGGGAAGTTAAAGTTTTGATTATTTTGTTTGGATGCTGTCTTTGATTATTTCTATATAAAATGGATACTATTAATGTATATCTTGAGCTCAGGGGTGGGGGCCGCCATTTGAGTGTCTCAGAGCCGGTTCTGTTCAGGGACAATGGTTAAGAAGATCAGAATGCCAGATGGAAAGCAGGGATTTGTTTTGATGCCTTTTGAGACCTAATTCAATGTTTTTGTGTAAACGGTAGTTTAGATAAGGATATAGATAAGCTTAATAAGTATTGACCTTCTGTTTGAAGAATTAAGTTTGATTTCTGATTATGCTGTTTATATATTTTTTTCTTATGGCTGTTTTTGTAAATATAAGGATGCATAGAAATGTTTATGGGAAAGTATGGAAAGAGTTTGCAAATCCAGTTACCTCAAGCCAAGCATTGACCTCTAGAGGGTTTAGGACTTAGGTCAAAGACATCTCTAAAGTGATTAACCCCACCTTGAGCTTAAATGGGGTTAGAACACACCTGAAAAAACTTCTCTGAAGAAAGTAGCCCCTCCCAGTCTTTGGGAGTACTCAGGATACTTGTAGTCTGAGAGGTCAGACTAACCCATAAAGAAGGAGAGTCAATTTCCTTGGAAAATCCTGACTAGCGATTGTCTTCAAAAGAGAATAAATCTGGAACCATGAAGATAACTCCTCTCTGGGTCTGAATGTTAAAGGAAACTTGTGGCAGGCTGCAATGCTTGTTAGGTGACCACCCAGATTTACTGCTTGTTGGTGTAAGCAGGAGAAATGCGGCAATAAAGAGCCGGGTTGACTTTGGCCACTGACACACGGGGACTTGGTTCACAGGAAAAAGGGGAGACAAGAGCGGGTTTACTGGTCGGAAGTTCATGACCTAGCATGGGAGAGCTAGGCATGTTGAGAATTTGTTGGGTCCTTGGTCTAAAGGAAGGCGACCAATGGCCACCATGGTGAGACTAAGTGGAAAAGCCCCATTGAGGTGACCAGAACCCCAGCAGAGGAAGAAAAGCGATTTAAGTCTGTGATTTGGTGCATATCGTTGCTGACTTTATAGATGGCCTGTCCTGATTTGACTTTGTTAATGGATGCACACTTCACGAGTTTCCAACTGGAATGAAGATTCTTCACGGTGAAAAATATGGTTGTTTCCTTACAGCACTGGGTTGGTGTAAGTGGGCAATATAGATATTAGATACCCAAAATGGAGGAATGAAGGCATGAGGTAGTTTGGCTTGCAAACACTTATAGGTAGTAGAATATACATTCATAGGATCATAGAATCAAGGTGTAGATATTTTGTAACTACAATTGTAAGGCACAGCATTATCTATTATTTTGTTCACTTATAGAATGTTATTTTCAAATGATGGTGACACATGTTGACTTATATGTTTTTAGTTTTATCCTGTTAGATATAAAAATTATTTTTTTGTTTGAGGGTTACATATGGTTACAGAGTTATGTGAAAGTATAAAATTAACATAGGGGTGGTCTGTGGTAGTCATGTGCTTATGTTAATTTTATAATTGAAATGTAGGGGTGGAGTCTGACCTGTTAATCAGGAGAAAGCCATTGAGTAGCTGATGAGGCCTCTGTGTGGGCATGGCTTTCACCTGAGACTCCTGGGAAATCTCGCAAAATTTCCCTCGTGAAGATGAGATGCTATCTTCCCCAGTGGTTAGTTAGTTAGTTTCAGAGATGATTAACCACAGGCAACACAGAATGGCGGAGGCTGGGAGGCTGGAGTAGCCGGTGGAGAGACCACATGGCTTAGCCCTGATGAAGACAGACCTCTGAAGTTGGAGGGGCATGCTGTTGATGGACCTGAGCCCTGGAAGCAAGGAGCCATGGGGAGACCCCTGCCAGCGCCAGAATTCTGCACCCACTGACCTGTGACTTCCTGAGTTGGAAGCAGACTTATAGACTGACTTCAGGCATATGGGTTAATATTGAACTTATGACTTTGCACTGGACTGGATTGGGATGCTTTCTTAGTGTCATATTTCTTTTGTATATAAACCCTTTTACCTATATACGTGTCTCTGAAATTTGTTCCTCTAGTCTATCCGGACTAACTCATTGTGGAATCAAATAATGATACTAATGAGAGTAACTTGGCCGTCACATGTAGGCTCTTGTTGACAGCATTACTGTTTAAAATGCAATTGAATAATCAAATAATACTTAAAATTTAAGCATGTTCAATTCTGTGATATGTTCTACAGACACAGGCATAGCCATTGTTTTTTAAATTTCACCAAAGTTTATTATATAATTTGCAGTATAGGTTTGTGTTGGACATACAATATATCACTTGGAAGAAAAAGCTCTTAAATTTATAATTTCACTAACTTTTATTAGTCTGAATGCTTTGAAATATCAGAGACATTAAAAATCAAAATCTCAAGCACCTAGACAGGTAACCATTTGGTTACTTGCTATCAGTTGTTAAGTTTACCCTGGGTACAAATAGGGGGGGAATCATGAAGTGTCATTTGGCCATGGTAGTGTGGTGACACGTTGCTTGTCAAGAAGATCTTCTTCCTCCTCATCTGCACTGCTCTCAGAAAGTGTCAGCCAAGATTCAATTTCAGTATCTTTTCCAGAAGAACTGGAAATACATTAAAAGATCAATACACAATGTACAGAACCAGGTTTCAACTCTGCATTTATCTTCTGATCAATACGACATTCACTGAAGTCATTGCAGACAGGCAGGTATGAGGGGCCTGTATCAAACAGGAGCCATAATTTTCAAGGTGCCCAATATACCAGGTCTCCTTTTAATGAAAAATTCATACCAGTCTTACTTTCCCAAGAAATAAAGCCACAGCGGAACCAAGGAGAAGATTTTTATGGACTCTGGGTCTGTCTTTCATTGGTGATTCAGAAGACAGAGCCTCAGGGCCATCATTAGGAACATTCATCACTACATTGGCTGGTTAATAGAATCCCAATGAATAGATTGCCAGATAAATCACCTCTTTTGTGTACAGTAAATTAGCACTATGTGAATAGCAGTCAAGATACACCAAAACCAAAATTAATGACAGCAATTATATAGCAATTTCATTTTGTTTTATTTTATTGTGTGTATGGAAGAGTAGGTGGAACTATAGCACATAGACTGAGGAAGACAGGGAGTATGGCAGTACAAAGAGGAACCTATATAATTCAGGATTTTTTTGTTTTTGTACCAAATTACCTAGCTTTCCTACTCATGTACATCACTATATGAATATATAAAGTATTTCACCCCGTTACTGGATAAGACTGATTTTCAAAATGCAAAACAAACTATCAAAAGTTTCTAAATTCTAGTCTGTGGCCTAATGAAGATCAGGTTGTAGTAAAATTTTCACCGGTTCCAAAAGTTAAGAGAAAACAACAGCGTGCTATTGATTGTTTCATGGCATTAAAGTATTGTCTTATTCAGCTTGTATGTACTCATTGCATTTAATATTAAATAAATTTTCTTCAAAGAAATGTCGTGAGAGTGGAAGTTGTAGGTTTAGTTTGACTGCTAACCACAAGGTCAGTATCTCAAACCCACTAGTGGGGAGGAAGATGAGGGTGACTTCCAAAAAGTAGAATCTAGGGGGCTGGGGGGGGGGGACCTGTAAGTGTTTGCTGTACAAATAGCCAAACAATAACGCTAAGGAAAAACAATTAGAAAATTGATGCTAGCTTCCTTTTTGTTTGATTGTTTGCTTCGCTCTGTTTTTTCTTTTTATGTAAGTGGTGTGAGAAATGTCGGGTGTGAGGTCAGCAGTTCTAAGCCACCAAGCAGACATCAAGCAGGGAAAGAGGGGGTTTCTGTGAACAGTCAGTTTTAAGACTTTGTGGGAAGAGTTCTGGCCTCCTCTGGAGGGTGGACAGCATTGACTCCACGGCAAAGAGAAATGTACAGTGCAAGAATCATGCCTTAATTGTTTTCCTTTCAGAAGGACACAATAGCAATTCCTTTTACTGCAATCACAAAGAAAATGACCATTCAGGGACATCTATTTTTACAGTTGAACTTATTAACAGGAATCTTCCTACTTTTTCAAGAATATTCAGATTGACAATACTAAATAAAGATAGCTGTCAACTTTTCTGAATTTCTTTGTGCGTAATACAAGATGTCTTTATAAATTGGTCACAGATAAAGTGATGCAAATTAAAATATGCTTTTATTAATAATCTAGTTTCACATTCAAGAGAGAAACATCTCAATATTCTATTTTAAAAACTTATTCACATTGGGTAAAATTCTATTAATGCAAAGCATTGAAATTTATTACGTTAATTAATTCAAGTAATGAAATTGTCTTTCAGTATGAGAAGAAATGATGAAGGATTATTAAATTCCAAATGTCTTTTCATTTTTCTGATATGCATTATGCAACAGAACTATCTCTTCAAGTAACAACTTCATAAGCCTTTTACTAAATCCTGATAAGACGTCAGAGAATGAACCAAACATTTTACAAAGAATGGCCAATAAAAAGTACAGCTTTAAGGCAACTTTCTTTTGTAAACTGTGTGATTGAATTGTGCCCCTTCTGTCTGCCCCTCCCCATGCCATCTCTCCCGGCACCACCCCCCGCCCCCACTCCCCAAATAGCTGTTATGAATACTACCTTCTAGCTTATAACTATAATCCTCTTTGGGGTTGGATGGTCCTTGTTATGTTAATTAAGATTCATGGAGGGTATAACTTGAGTCAATAGCTTTTGAGATACTAAAGGGATTAAATAAAACAAGGCTTGAAGCAGAATGCCAAACCACCTGAAGATTACCAGGAAGTATCAACTCAAGTAGACAAAAATCTTCCTCCAAAGCCAGCGAAAGAGAGCGCATCAATTAGGGTGAATTTGGGCTGGTAGTCCCCTCAAGCTTAGACAATAAATGTATTTGTTAAAACTACCCATTTGTGGAATTTCTATTATAAGAGAATTAGACAATTAGGACACTATTTGACACCAAAGGACAAAGAATACCGCTCTAATAAGTACAAGGAGTCTTCAAAATGTTGGTGGAAAATGGGAATGAACAACAATTAAAATCCCCGTGCAGTTTGGAAGCACTCTGAAGTACAATGTGAGAGAATTTTTGGATGTGGGTACTGGGGAGAGCCTCTACATTTTTTCATATGTCCTGGGGGCATGGTAGACTTTGGGTGACCAGATCCCCGTAGGAGGAGGAGTAGTTTTCTACTCCTGTAAAGAGTTCCAGTCTCAGAAACAACCACAGAGTCAGTCCCATCCAAACCTATAGGGAGGTGATGAGGTAGAAGCGGCTCAAAGGGACCCATAATCGGTCCAAGGAGTCTTGGTGTCATAGCGGGTAGCAGGTGGGGAGCTGACCAAAGGTCAGCAATCCAAACCCGCCTGTCCCTCTGAGGGAGAAAGACGAATCTGTCTGCTTTGATAAAGGTTTACTGCCATAGAAAATCTCTCCGGGTGGCCATGGGTTGGAATGGAATCAGTGGAGGAGTGTAAAGCAGTTTCAGCGAAAGCATAGAATAGACTGAGGAGGGAGCTATTGGGAAAGTCTAAGTCATCTTAGAAATTATGTGGGGTGTCACCTTACTAGTAATGTGTCTCTCATGAGGCTTTCAGTAGATAACATGTAATTGCACAATGGATGCAAGGTGATGCTCTACATACAATGGCAAGGGATTTTTCTTAACCATGTTCAGACGTTTCGTGGGAAGTAGAACTTGTGCGTGATGAACTTGGATATCTGTTATCTGATGAGATGGCTTAAGAAAGACCTTAAAAGGACCACGTGGTTTCTCGGTGACACTAATTCAAGAGACAATTGATGGACTTAAAAGTGAGCTGGGTAAAATGAAAAGGGAACATGTTTAAAAAATTCTGACAAACACATTAAAGGATGTGCATCCTAGAATTTCCACCAAAGATATAGCTACATGATCATTTGTGAATGAGATTGGATAGCCACATATGAATCTAACCAATTACCACAATGGAATGCTGTCTCTCAGATTTCTACAGGCAAGAAACAGACCAAAAGGGATTCACCTCTTGTCTACATGAAAGGAAAATGACCATTCCAGGAATGTGCCTGAGATTGAACTATTGGAAGGAGCTCAAAAAGGGTCTTTATGGTTTCACAGGGTGGGACCTCAGGCTCCTACTTTGCAAAGAGTCAGATCTTCTTCAGTCTGTTTCCACAGGGTAAGGCTGATGTTCAGATTTGCCCAGTGATGGGACTATTGCTCCTGTCAGAGAAGATGTGAATGCCATGCACAAAGTTCCAAAGAAAGGGGACCACCCCTTTCTTCTAATCTATCCAGGGACTAGCATAGCCACTCAGATGAATTAGGAGAAGGGGGATACCCAAAGTTGGGGAAGCAGTGCTGTCAGCCCAGTGGTCCTGGAAGTCAGAGCTGAAGTCCAGGATCGAGGATCATCTGGGCAGAATCCAGAGTACATGGCTGCCACTCAAAACCAAACTCACGGTGCTCAAGTCAATCCTGATATATAATGACTTGATAGGACAGAATAGAACTGCCCCGTGGCAGTTTCCAAGACACTATATGTTTACTGGAGTTAGAATACCTCATTCATCTTTGTCCTTTGAATGCCCAGAATAAGGAGGGCAGGCTCCTTGCCTAGCTGGTTCTCAAAAACAGTATGTTTTGGATCTTAATGGCTAAATGGCTAAATTTTGAACATGATGACTGCCGATTATCCTTTCTTTCTTTCTTTCTTTCGTTACTTCTTTCATTTCCCCCTATTTGTAATGGAAATTCTCCCATTTTTAAGTGAAATGTTCTTGTACCTTTGAGACAGATGACTTATGATCTAGATTTCACAAGTTCACATAAAATAAAAAATGCTGTTCCCAGATGGAATATGTCTAAAATCTCACCCAAGTTTGACTTAGATGATTCAGAAGACTAGAGTGGAACTTGGAGCTATTTTAAAACTTTGAGATAATGGGATAAGGAAGTGTTTTGCCTTCTTTGGGCCCAAGAATAGGATTTTGGGGGCTCAACAGATGGAATGTTATAAATTGAATTTCATGCCCCCCAAACAAGTTATAACTCTTATCCTCTATGCCTGTGGATATCATTACTTTGGGGAAAAGATTATCTTTATTATGTTAATTAATAAGACAAGCAAGGTAAGAAGCAGAAATGGGGAACAACACATGCCACGGTAGAAGAAGATTCCCATGAAGCAGATGCTGAAAGAGTCAAGGATCTTCCTCTACAGCAAAGAAAACCTCCCATAGAGCAGGGGACCCTGAACTCAGACTTCTGGCAAAATAAGAAATTTGTTTGTGAAGCCACCCATTTATGGGGTTTCTGTTATAGCAACACCAACAGAGTAAATATAATAAAGTTAACTAAAGCACTTGACAATATTTTCCCTATACACTATCTTTTGCACCTGAATTGCATTTTTCACCTACCTCTGTTCCTCAACACCATAGGGGGCCCTCACATTTGGGCGCGTAAGGAAGTCCATGGTCATCTTACTTGCACTCTGTGAGTGGCTGTTGAAGGCTGATAACTCGTCTGAGGTTAGGCTGTGATGTTTTTCTGAAGAATCTGAAATATTTCATTCCACGCAATGTCAACACGTGGGTTTAAGAAACAAATGCACAGTACCTTGTGCTAAAGGTTTATCTCAAATAAATTACAGTAGAAAGAGTGTTAGTACAGATTTTTAGAATTTTTTCAACATTCTGTATTGAGGTACCAAGACACCGTAATCAATAAAATTTGAAAATATATTTTTAAAGCATGTCAAGTGTTTGAGAACGCACAAAAGTTTTAAAAATCAAAAACTGACTCAGTCCCTTTTGAAGACAGAATATTGTGCATCTCTTCGACTTGTCTGTGTTTTAAACATCTCACATTTCTGTTTTCCTTCTAGAAATAAAAGCTCCGGCCCCATACAGCCTGAGGTAAAAGGTTAGCTTTGTAAAGCTGACCCCCCCCCCTCTTTGTTTGGTTCCTTTAATTTAAGCAGATAACTTCCTGTGTTTGAAAGAGAAGTTTTAAATCTTCTCTCTTCTGGAAGTTAGACTATTATTTAGCATAAGTGAGGGCAAGTAGTTCAAATTTTAGAAGTCTTTCTATGAATTACAAAATAAAGTATAAAAATAAAACTCATATTATACTGCAAATGTTCTATTATTTGCTTTTTGTCATTAACAAAGTTGCAATAGCCATATAAGTTATATGAAAGGTTATGGTTATGATACATTTTAAAATTGTTAAAAATCACTGGGTACCATACTTCCCACCATTGCCATGATATTATCAAGTAAATATTCTGCCAGTCAGAGTACTAAACATTAAACTACATGCATTCTACATTTGACTGTGTGTGTGCATGTGTGTTTTTAAGGATTTTGACCAAGCAGAGATTCCTCTATTGAAAGTACCATAGATTATTAGATAGATAAATGTTTTATATATAGATATCAATACATTTTAGAACTGGATTAGGAC
Organism: Nesogale talazaci; assembly: GCA_004026705.1. Lineage (NCBI taxonomy): Eukaryota > Metazoa > Chordata > Mammalia > Afrosoricida > Tenrecidae > Nesogale > Nesogale talazaci. The sequence goes on along the minus strand of PVJH01007985.1, from coordinate 63,474 downwards.
ATAAACTTATTTGCCCAATGACTTTCAAATTATGATACATCGATGAAACAAATGATCGATGCCCTCAGTTATTACCCCAAAGGTGGGAAGTTCAAGAAAACTCGAAGTTATCTCAGAAGAAAGTTCTAGTGGTCTATTTTGGAAATATAAGCTGTGTCGGATAAAACACCATTCTAATACAAATGGGGTGGCCCTGGGTATTATTACACACAGCCCCTGGTTTTAGGGATGAAGTTCCTGATCTTCTTACTCTCAAAGCAATCAGGACAGCTTTCCTTAATCTATTTTAAATAATAGGATGTATAAAAGATTAACTTGGAAAGAATAAATCCCTCAGTTCATTTTTTTTAATTAAGTCCTCCCATTCCCTCTTGTTAGAGATTAGAAAACTAAAGTCCCACAGAGAATTGGTCAGCTAACATCATAGGACTACAAGTGAGAAGCTTAAATCAGCACTGAGTTCTTTTAGTTTGCCCATGTTGGGATGTTGAAGGTTCAATAGAGTAATTCTCTAAATTCAAGCTATCAGTTCCATCTCATTTTTCCACAAAATAAAACGAGAGTGATATGCTTACAAAACAAGTATGCTTACATTCCTCAGTGATAGGCAATGCTGCCTTTGAAAAGCAGATACATTTCAGAATGTAGAACTGCAGTACCAAACCCTATAGTTATTTGAGGATTAAAAATATGCCACCAAGAGAAATAATCTCAAACATTCTAATTTCATCACAGTAGCACTAAGTTTAATAGTGGAACTCAAATAAGCTTCTATTTGGAATTTATTATTTATTGTAAAATACACATTCCAGAATCCCCTGTAATGTGAACAGGGGGAAAAAAAAGAGATATCACTTGATTTTTAGTAAAAAAAAAAATAAAGACAATATAAAGCCACTTATGAATATTATCATTGGTTAGTGTTAAACCTCAAAGGTCACTTGAACTACTGATGTTCCCAATATGGAGTTAGGTAAGATTGGATGGACATTTATGTTGGAAATTTTATAAAACAGCTGCTTGTAGAGCAATGGATTCTTGTTAAAACTATTCTTTCCCAGGAGTAAAGGGTATATGCTCTCTGATCTTGGAAGAATCTCATAATTGCAATAATAAACAGTGAGGTCAGGGGAAAAACACTGATTAAAGCAAGGCCTAGAGTGTATTTCTAAAATGTAAGCCATTTAAATTGCATGCTTAAAGTTGTGTTCCACTGGGAAATAAATATTTGAATGTTTTTGGTTAGTTATTGTTCAGTCAATTTTGCAGAGAGCTGTCCCCTACAGTTTTCAAGGCCATTCCCTTGAGTACGAAGAGCACCTGAGGGGCCTGTGAAGGCGCCTCTGGGTGGGTGTGGGCCTCCATCTGCCCTGTGGATGGAGGACATACTTTTCTGTGCCCCCCAGGGACCTCCATGTTAATAGGGAGGACAGAAGAACAAGGACACTGGTAAAAACGTCACCAAGTGGAATCCAAGCAGATAGGCTTTCCCCGACATCTTCTAAAGGACGAAGGGGAACTGGTGGCCCCATCAAGCAAGCATTGTAGTATAGCTTCAGAAACCCGAGATCCATGTGCCTGCGGTAAGTTGGCATATAAATTCCGTAGCAGTGCATTTGGGAAGGATTTTCTGGAACTATGCAGCTACATTGCCATGATGTAGCTGGTGGTGACAGGTTATGACCACCGAGAAACCACAGTCCAAGACAGCTCTCTCTCCTTCTGTTCGCCTCTCCCTTTCTCTTTTCCTGTCCCCTTGGTCTTCCTTTGTTTCTCTCCTCTTTTCTGATTCTTCCCAGGTCTCCTTTCCCTGGCCTTTACTTTCTGAAGGGTTTTCCCTCTTCAATGGTCCCAATGTTGGTGGGAAAAATCTCCAACTGCTATAAGAGCATTGATAGGGCCACAAGATCTAGGAAACAAATGTGGTTGGGATTGTGCCTTGGTTCTGTTTGGGGCACAGGAGAGGCCCTGAGACGGGTAGCTCAGTAACTGCAGGCTCCAAAATGTATCCAAATAAAAGTGGAAATTAAGACTGGCACCTGTTACGTCCATCTCACAAAGTAGTGATTAAGATCACAGGCAGCAGTATTGCATTAAACACAAAACAAAATTTTTAAAAACCCAAATCTAAAAATGAGTCAGAATTGAGTCAGTGGAATTGAGGAAGGTTCATTACTGCTTATCAATTGACTTCATTTTCCTTCAATCAGGTTATTTTGATGTATTTCCTTTCACTTAAATGTGGCCTTTCTTTGTATTTAGTTTGCTCGCTATGCACAGAAGAGTCATTTTACAGTTTAACATACTATTTGGTAATCATTTTAGAGTTCAACATATTTCATGATTGCAGGAAGAAGCCAGTCTCTTTTCTTTCACAGATAGTGTGACATCTACCAACATGAGGTAAATTTTAATTTTATTGGTTATTTTGGGGGAAAAAAACACACGCTTTAGTTATTTGGACTGCTTTACTCCCTGGTGACACAGACAGACCCCTGCTGGCACAGTGATTATGAGATGGGCTGCTAAAGTTGTCAGTTCAAACCCACCAGCCCCTCTCTCCAGGGGAGAGACATGTAACAATTGGTTCTTTAAAGATCCCGACTCTGGGAACACGATGGGAGTTCAATTTTGTCCTGTAGCATTGCTGAGTAGGAACAAATTCTTGAAAAGGGGTTTGAGGATCTGTTAAATGTGTGTGATCAAAGAAAGGGTGATAAACATTCTCATAAAATATACAAGTAATATAAAGTAATCATCAATCATATGTTATATCTTATTAATGGAGTACATATTTATTTCACATTTCATGTATGATGGGCATTCAAAAATTCATGGCAAAATGTAATTAAGATAATGAAGCCTTCCCACAAAATATTTGTAGCCCATTTATGTATGATACAAACAGAAACTAGCAAAAGCATTTCCCCAAAGTCATGAACTAGTAAGTCCACCTGACAGCTATGCCTGGGCTCTCAAGTGTCCCGCCCTGTTCTGTCTTCACTTCTAACTCAGCAGGAAGACACCAGTGCTGCCCAGCCCACTCCACGCCCAGCCTGGTCCCCTCCAGTTTCTAAATCAAGACAGCCCCAGTGGCATAAGTGGTTGTGTGTGGGACTACGACTTGTGAGCTTGGCGGCTCAAATCCAGCAGAGGCTCTCAGGAGCAGCACTGGGTAGTGCACATGACCACCAGAGGCAGTGATTGCCCCCCCCCCAAAAAAAAAAGAACAGGAATAGCTTCAGTTAAAATAGTTTTCAGTCTTTCCTTCTCCTAGTTCCTTGGCATGGATGCTTCCAACAGAATTTGCAAAAAGAAAATTTATATATACACAACAGCTAACGGGAAACAAGCAAGGAGGAGAGATGTTCACGTAAGTGCAGCTTTCACAGAGCAATAGCCACGTTTACATTTGTATGAGTCCCGATGTGCAAGGTGTCTGTGTGAGACCACACCCACGGCGAGTTTGTTGGTTTTTACTTTCGGAATGTAGTGAGACATGAGCACACGTTTTCTGCCCGTTGATGCTAAACAAACTAGAATGCTAAACAAACTGAATGTGCAGAATTAGTACCTTCTCTGGAATGGTGTCTGATTTCACCGTAGCATCTGCTACCTCACAGGCTGTTAGGTGAGTCCAAAGCCAATTTTTCTGACTAGAAAGTACGTCATTCTTGGATCAAGCCGATGTAAATGGTGGTGTTCTGCTGGTGGGCCATCAGAGAAGCCCTTGCAGTTCGTTGACGATGGTTACATGGTGTTGTGCTTTACTGTCAATCTCTAACATCTATGGGATCACATTAATTGGGAGGGGGGCGGCTAGTGTCTGAAAATCAAGTGACGTGGAGACAAAGTGAAGTATATAATTACAAAAACTGATAAATAAAATGGAAAATTTGGAGTAGAAAAAAGAGAGGCTACTGCTGTGTAAACTATTCTGTTTTATTTGTAAATAATGGACTTTATTGGTTTACCAAAACAGAAAACCTCTTTCTCTCTCTCTCTCTCTCTCTCTCTCTCTGAATGTAGTTAAAGTTTACAGAGCAACTTAGTTTTCCTGTGACCAGTTAGTACAATTTATTGTTGCTATTGTTCCATGATAATGGCTACAATTCTTAATGCAACAGCATTCTTCCCACGTCCTCACTGGACTCTCTGTTTCTATTTGTCCATCTCTCATGCTATACCATTTGAATCTCTTCTGGCTGACTATCCTGATGAACACATTCTTCTTTGGAGTCTGTCTTTACCCTCTTTATTGTTGGGCAGAAAGCCGTTCCCTAGGAGTGGGTTGAAATTCAGGCAGACAGGTAAAAGCCTCACTCTTGGGGGTTCCACCAGGCTCTACCAGACCAATAAATCTGGCCATTTTAATGATTCTGAATTTTGTTCTACATTATCTTCTTTTTCTGTACAAAATGTTTTCTGATCATCATGATCAGTGCAGTTGTTATTGGTAACTTAACACCACCTATTTCTTCTTGTCTCAAGGTAGTGGAGGTTGGGTTCACATGGCTGTGGTTGTTGTAGTTATATCTTTGGGCTTTTCCACTTTTTCTCTTTTTGCACTATTTTTTTTTGTTTCAGGTGAGGAAAAACCAAGAGTTGCATTGTAAGTGTCTTTGTGTACAACTTTAAGATCCATATCTCTAAGCATCCAAGCAGAGCACAGAGCATCGTCTTTGTGGTCTAAGCCATGACCTCGGTTGTTATATTTATGGAAGCAGGTCTCTAGCCCCCCAAATGCAGGTCAAAGCCACTGGGTGGATTCAAACCATTATCCTTTAGATTGAAAGCTAAGGTCTTACTTATTGGGAGACTAGGCTCCCTGATACATGGTTACAGCCAGGAAAGCTCCACGGAACAGTGGTACTCTACAATACAAAGGATCATCATGAGTTGAAATCAACTTGAAAGCATTAGCTTTGACTTTGTAAGTTTTCTATCAGAATACAAGTTAGTGTTCAAATACACCTAGAGTCACTAGGAAAGATCGCAGACATTAAAAAGGTGATGGAATATGTATACTTGGACTGTGACAAATGTAGGGCTACTGTGTCAGAATTGACTCAAGGACACTAGGTTGTTGTGAGTTTGGTTATAATTTTAGAAATAGTGGGGCTGAGCCCCGGTGGCATAGTGGTTGAGTGTAGGACTATGGCCCTCTGGCTTGGCGGTTCAAATCCAGCAGCGGCTCTCCAGGAGCAAGGCTGGGCATCCCACTCCCACCAGAAGGCAGTGATGCCCCCTCCAAAAAATAACCCCTAAAATAGTTCATATCTCACATTATTTAATGTTCAAATTGACCTTTGATGTAAAATATCCGTGAAGGAACTTATCTTAGGCTTTTAGTAAGTTAGAAAGATGAGATCATAGACTCTAATGTCCCTGATAAAAATAATATAGAAATGATCAAAGGAACTAAAGAGAGACTAAAGCAGAAGAAGAGATATAATAGGTATACATAATACATTTTGAAAAGAGACAAATAAATACATGACTAATTCAGGTATTAATGGGTAATAGTGTGGTGCAACTACACCCACCATATACATAAAAGGGAAAAAAGCCACACACACACACAGCATTGAGCTAAAAGTAGAAAAAGGAGAGAGGAAAAGGAAAACACCTGAGGCATTTCACTAATACCATCTTGAAGAAAAGCAAGGGGAAAACATATTTTTAAAGTCTAAAATGAGTTTGGAAAACTCTGTGTCTGCAGGTGTTTCCACAGGGGACATAGTACACTGGAAATTAAGTCAAAAAAGGTTTGGCATTTAATAAAATCTAGTAAAAGGCAGGAGAGCTCAGCTTCTCCAGCCTAGGGACTGAGCTCCGCACTCCTTCATCCAGAAGTCCCCCTGCCACTGAGCATCGAGCATACGGAAACCTGTGCAATGCCCAACCCACAAGCGGTGTGCTTGAAGAACGCATCAGTCGTCAGGAAAATTCCTCTACCTCACAAAAGACAAGACATAAAAATATGCTCCCCCAACAAACATTTGCAAACAATATGTAGACAAATGATCTAACAACTTGCACACTCAAAAAAAAAAGTAAGAATCCCTAACATGTAAAGAATGATTAAATAAAAGAGCCACCTGGTAGAAAACACAGACTCAGACAACAGGACATGTTCTCCTGAGGTCTGTGAGTACTAAAAAAACAATGAAAACCAACTTCTCTAAATGTAGAAAAATTAATCATACAGATAAAATAACAAATTCTCAAACACAAAAAGGTGAAAAAACAAAGTGGAAAAATTATATGGTCACCTCTTCCTGGTCTGGATCCTGAGTATTTAAATATTTAAAGCCTCTAAAATCGGAAGGGTGGAAGCTATAATAGGGATTATTGGGACAATTGAAAAATAAAGTGAAAACTACACACACACACACACACACACACCTCAAACTAGAAATAGAAAAAGGAGATCAAATAAGAACAAAATCCTTAGACAGTATGGACTGTGGATTAGATGACAACGGTCTATATATATGATGTTTTCTGATTTTGATCATTGTATCATTGAGTTCTGATAGTAGAGTGATATATATATTGATCTTCTAAGCACTGGCTTGACCCCCACCACACACACACACCAGCCACCATGAAAGAGAGAGAGAGAGAGAGAGAGAGAGAGAGAGAGAACTTTCCTGTCCTGTCAATCGTGTTAACATCTCACAAACCAACAGGGCAAGTTTTGTTCTGTTCTTAGGGGCCTCCAGGGGTCAGAATGGACTTGATGGCTGTGATTTCGGTTTTTTTCTTTTGTTTTTTGAATTACAAATATTTTTATTTCTTGGGCATACATACAAATTTGCTATTCTTTGGTAAAGAGGTTTAAGGATTCTCACATTCTTTCAAAGGAACCCTGGTCCTTATGTTACAATTTAACTGTGTGTTGTATGGGATAAGGGAGTTCTTCTCTGATATGGGTGTTTCCACATATTTTCTCACTTTTAGGGTAATATAACACACTGTAATATAATATAATTTTACATATCTGTTGCAATAGCTTTAACAAACAAATACAAACGTTGGTAGTTAAAGAGGAAAAAGGTAAAGGATGTCCTTGTGTTTGCTTCCTTGCTTCCTTTCTCAGAGTCAGGCAGACGGACTTAGAAGGCCGAGTAAGCACGCATTCCACAGGAGGACACAGGAGTAGGGATTGAGGAGACAGTGGTCATTTTTTTACTGGGGTGGGTGGGTGGGTAGGGGAAGTATCAGTACCTGCAAGATTTCTCAGTTCATTTAATTCTTTTTCCAAACTTTCTATGGCTTGCTGATCAGCAGTGGCATCTAAGAAAGGTTCGTTGTGGTCAGTAGTATCAATATATTCAATTTCTGAAATTTCAGAAGCCGCTCTTGATAATGCTCGAGCAGTTGTGCTTCTTGGGTGCAGACGAGAGGAAGAAAGGCAGCTGGAAGCTTTTTTAACAGGATGGGAGAGCGGTAAGTTTACTGTTGAAGGTCTCTTTGATGTCTGTTCTAAAAGGCAAAGTAAACAAATTAAATATGGGCTAATTTTTTTTTAAAAATCTGAACTCATGCTTCCAGATACAAAAGACCAGCAACCTGCATTTGGAGCAATTACTATGACAGAGGTGGGGGGAAAAACCGTTTCATTAAAGTAGGAAATACATTTTTATTTACCAAAACTGTTTAATTCCAAATAACCATTTGGGGTATCAGGTTTTTTTTTCCCCCTCATAATTTCTCTGCAGTCAGATCAAGAAAACTAATTCTATTAACAAATGCAATACAACTGAAAACCAACTCAATCTGAAACCAAACCCCCAACAAATCTTATAACCCAACCCAAAGTCAAGTCTTATGTGACTTAAATGCCAGGGCAGCAGCAGACTGTGAGGAAAAACTCACGTCACACACATGGTGCTACTCCAGAGAGAACCAATCCCACCTGATGGCACATAATTTATTAAGAAATAAAAAAGCACAGAACAAAATAGACTAAACTTCAAAATGTATTTGCACTTTAAGTAGAAAAGTCTAAAAAATTGAGAACTCCTCCTCGTCTTCCTAAATACGTGCCCATTACTTTCTGCCTTCCAGAGCACTTTATTGGATCCACATGTTAGCTCTGTTCCACGAAGCAGACATCATTTTGCTTGGATCTATTTCAAAGGTCCATTTAGTTGGTTTCTTCTTCCAAAGACATAAATAAACCATTGAGCTATGAATGGATTTGGGTTAATGAATCACAATTAATTCTCACCCTAATTTAAGAACGTCCAGTTCTTAGGACCCGGCCTTCCTCCATATTCAACCTCATGAAAGAAATCACTGAAGATACGGGTGCTTTAGCATCATGTGATGAAGAAACCAGATGGCAGCTAGTTATCAGAGAGAGGGGCAGCTGGGGTGAGACGTCAACTAAGACCACATGGAAGAAGCACACCAGCCACAGTGCTTCAAGTATTGTATTTAATAAAAGCAAAATGCTAAGGCAGGAATGGCATAAGAACAGACATTGTGAACATCAGTTTTCAGAAAGCTACTGATGGCAGCGGAAGCCCAAAATCCATTTACAGGGTCCCCATATGGATTAAGCCTCAGTTGAATAGCCTCCAACCAAAATCAAGCAAAGTGAATAGTCTTGCTCTCAGACAGAGAGCAGTGTAAAGTTGATTATGGCAGATGTAAGACCTAATTCTTTTTGATTTCTCTTTTGAAATATTTTTAAATTGTTGGAGTAGGAAAAAAAAGGGAAGGGAAAATACCCACAGATTAAGCCTCCCATGATTTCCCTGTGATCACGGACTGTGAATGTGAACATGGTGTTTCAAACCACTGACCTTGTAGTTAGAGTTAGCAGCTCGGTGCATAGTGCACTATAATTCTGGTGCACTGTGAACTGGATGATTGCAAATGCAGTTAGGTTAAATTTAAAACCTTATCATTTGTTTTACATTTTGACCCATTTTAAATTTGTTCTAGATTTTAGTATTTTCTGCTTTCTTTTCCATTGAGATTTTTCTTTGTCTTCTTTTGCTATTGTTGTTGGGGGGTGGAGTTGTGAATTTTTGTTTTTATATGTTTTTCTATTCATGAATTTAAGGACAGGTAAATAGATACAGACAGCAAATGAATTAATGGTTTTGGGGGGAAATGAACGGGGAGTTTGAGATAAAATGAGAAGCTAGTAACAATGATTATCAAAAAGAACATATCCTAAAATTGATGATAATCATATGTGTCTTTTTTATATTACTGAACTATTGAGTTATATGTGAATTATGTACATAAAATTAAAAATATAGTCAAAAATGATTAAGGTACAGATTCAGAAATTCACAAACAGGTGAAATTGTAAATAATTTAATATAAACATTATTTTTTACAGTACTTAATGCACAGTGATTTTATTGTGTACTTTAAAGTAGTGCTATTATCCTGTCCCACCATCTTGTTGGACAGGAGGGAGACAGAAGGAAATAGAGGAAAGAGCTAGAAGGCAAAGGGCACTTGCAGAGGTCTAACATAGGTATGTCCATACATAAATACAACCATCTGTTATAAGGAGGGAATAAATTTAAGAACATATCTATAGGCCAAATATTAGGGCAGCAGGTGGACATTGGGCCCTCACCCTGGTGCTCCCTCAATGTAAGAATACTTTGTTCTATGAATCTGGTATTCCTCGAGACTCACTGTCCCAACATGAACACTGAAGTAAAATGGGTGCATTAAGCAAATGTGGTGAAGAAAGACAATGGTGCTCAGCCATCAAAGGATATATCACCTGGAGTCTTAAAAGCCTAAAGATAAACAATAGGCCATCCACTTAAGAAGAGACCACACCCACACAGAAGAAGTACAACAGCCAGCGTGGCCACACGGTGGTGAAAGGTCTGGGCAATAGACATCAAACGAGGGGGAAAAACACAAACAAATACATATCACTGTGTTCACACACCCCCAAGATGCCCACTGAGGATATGTGGGAGCATGAGCAAGAGTGGTGAAGAAAGCTGATGGTGCCCAGCTACCAAAAGATATAGCATCTGGGGTCTTAAAGGCTTGAGCATAAGCAAGCAGCCATCTAGCTTAGGAGCAACAAACCCACCATAAAAGAAGCCCACTTGCCTGTGCAATCATGAGGTGCTGAAATAATCAGGCATCAGGCATCAAAGAACAAAAATCAAAATCAATGAACCAATTAACTCCTGATATCGCTGAAGACAAACAGATACAGAGGCAAACAGAGTAGAAGAAAAGGTGGTGCCCAGCTACCAAATGATTGAATGTCTAGAGTCCCAAAGACTTGAAGATAACTGAGTCACCATTCAGCATGGAGACAGCAAAGTCCACAGAGAAGAAGCACACCAGCAAGTGTGATCAAGAGGGGCCAATGGGAGCAGATATCGAGCATCAAGAACAGGATTCACTATATTACGAGTGAGGGGAGGGGCAGGGTGGGAACCTAAGGCTCACTCGTGGGTAATTGGCCACCCCTTTACAGGGAGCCACGGGAAGGAGACAGACTAGTCAGAGTGCAGCCAGGCAGTGATGATGCATACAAGTTTTCTCTAGTTCCTGAGGTCTCCCTACCCCCCAACCATCATGATCCCAAATCTACCTTGCACATCCGGATGGACTGGAGAAGGTACACTAGTGGAGAGGGGGGCTGGAGATATAGGGAAATCATGATGGATGAGCCCCCTCAGGCCGGTGGTTAGAATGGAACTACTGGATGGGTGGAGAGAAGGTGGCGTAGAGATGGAACCAACTGCAAGGATCTACACATGACCTGTCTGGAGGACGGGCATGGGGGAGTGGGCTGAGGGAAGTGTCAGGCAGGGTAACATACGACAGAAATAATATTTATAAAGTATTGAGGGTTGATGGGGGAGGGAGAGCAGGGGAACAGGGAACGGGTTGGAGGAACCGACACCAGGGGCTGGGGGAAAGGGCGGATGTTTGGAGAATGATGACGGCAGCAGACGTGCGAGGGTTCTTGTCACAGAATGTTTATTTATGTATTAGAAAAATGATGTACGAGCCCCTAATAAAATGATTTTAAATTTTAAAAAGTAGTGCTATTATCATCACACATGCTAAAATCATGATGTGTTTGAACATACACCACTATGTGGACTCTACATAAAGTAGAAAGGTTCCGAAGAAATGATACAGCTGGTTGTGTATTAAACATTTAATGACTATTGAGTTGTTTTTTAACTCCAAAGATATTCTCTGAATGTAACTAATACACTAAGAAGAATTTTAAGGCATTAAAACCAACTAAGGTTTTAAACTAAGGAAAAAACAACTGAGGTTTAAAAAAGGGCAGTAATTTCAATGAACAATTTAGAAATCTATTTTTAAATGCTTGCCTTTTAAAACAATTTTGTTGAAGCAAAACTATGAATAACTTCAAATTCTAATCTTGTTGGTCTATTTGTTCCTATGGACAGTTTGCTGATGTAAATGTCCCCAGGAATAATTCTGATCGCTAGATTTGGAAGCAATTTTCCCTTTTACCTAGAACATTTTATCTCACCATAACCATCAAGAGAAAGAAGACTGTATTCATACAATCATCATGAAGAGCAAACCAAATCCAAACCCAATGCACTCACAACTCAGAGCTGAATCCAACCCACAGCAATCCTGTACAGTGTCCCAGAGCTACAGAGCTTCACCGGAGAAGATGATCTCAGCTTTTGCCCTCCAGCCGTGGCACCAAGAAGTGAGAGTAGGGAAAAGCTGAATTGATCTTAAACAACCACCAAAACTATTCTCTCTCTTTCATCTACTGTGTGTGAACTTCATGTTCTTAAATTTCCAGTCCTTGTTCTAAAATTCGAAATAGTGACTTTTTTGTCCATCTCAGAAGATGGTTAAAATAAGCGAAGTAAAGTAATTAAAGATTTGTAAATAATACCATGACATTCTAATATAACTGCAGGAGTAGCAGCACAAAACAGTAATGCACTTATGTTACTATATCACTCTGAGTCTATGGGGTTACCCATACATTTGTATCTGCTTGTACTGAGCTATGAATTAGCCAAGGTAAAATTTATAGGCAATTAAAACTTTTCTTTCCAATAAAAAAAGGGAAAATCATACTAGCCAAGAGACCAAAAGAGGGACTGCTGTCAAAACTGACAGTGAGGTGATAAAAATTTCACATAACATGGATGCCTTTCAGAAAATACAAAAAGTACAAACACTTGCTGACATACTACAACACCAGCTGATTGCCACAATGTCTGATGGCAGTTGATCCTACCTAAAAAGAAAGGTAAACAGGGGATGGCTTGGACATGTTGGTGATGGAGAAGGAATAGCACACTCTTCCTCCTGGAAATATTTTGAAATTTTAATCTAATATGACTAAAATGTAAAAAAGATATAGGAGTGGTACCAATTTGATTCATTCATAGTTCAGGTTAATATGCCATTGTCTTTCATGTTTAATATATACATTTATTAATATTATTTTGTTTTGTTTTGTTTTGTTTTTTGGTTTGTTTGTTTGTTTTCTTGGCATCCCTGCCCTCTGGTGGTGGGAGTAGGAGGCCGCAGTCTTGACCCTCTGGAGCCGCTGCTGGAATTGAACCTCCATCCCAGTGGGCCGCAGTCCTGAGCACAACCACTACGCCACCGGGGCTCAGCCCTGATATTATTATTAAAATTAATATTTGATACAGAGTTATGGCTGGCACTAAAGAAAAGCTCACAATGATTTAAAAATTCCAGTTTGGAAGATTAGAAACATATAATTAAAACATATGAATTAGAAGCATATGAATTGTGTAAGTAATTAAGCATTATTTACACAACAGTTGTTCATATAATATTAGGAAAGAAAATATCAGTATTCATCATAGTTATACTTTAAGTACAACAGAGGACGTCCTTCTAATGGCTGAGGGGAAGTGATGGCAGGAGCCATGGTGGCAGTCTGATGAGAACCACAAGGCTGGTGGTTCAAGCCCACCAGCCTTTTCAAGAGGGAAAAACTATTCTCTCTGTTTCCATAAAGATGGGAAAAACTCAGAAACACTGAGTTGTATTCATACCACATAATGGATATATTGGATATATCAGCACTTTGGGGTTATATTAATGGGCATAAGAATGCTACTAAAGGTATGGAAAATCTAAATCAATCATTGAGCGGTATTTTATATAACACTAGTAGTTACAACTATTCTAAATAAAAATTTTAGAATGTTATGGGAAATAATTTTAGTAACACTTTGAACAAACAAAAATATGTTTATAACAAAAATATGTCATCAAAAAACATACTATTGAATTCAGGATAGATGTCACAAAATACCTTGACCTTCTCCATATTCTGTATAAATTGCAGAGACTAACCTAGGAAATAAACAGAAATGATGATCCTGATATCTACATGGAAATTTTATTTAGCAGACTCTTTTAGTGGAAACCATGCTATTAAGGGAAGCAGGGGTCATATTGTCTTCTTTCTATATATCAGTGTATGGCCTGGGAAATGTAAATTTATCTCTCACCTGGATAATGGAAGAGTTGACCAGGATAAGGTCTGAAAATTTTACTCACCCTGTGGAAATATTAGTTAATTCCAAATCCACTTCAACTGTAGGCACATTTACCAATTCCTAGAATGGCAAGGCACTGTACTGGATATGAATATTTAAAAGAGAAGGGGACACTGTCCCTGTTCTCAAGCTGAATTCCACACTAACAGAGTCATCCTCTCCTGGTTCACTTATACAGAAACATAGTTTACCTGTTCTGAATTGAGGATGTACTCATCAACAAGACAGGTGAGGTCCTTGCTTCCACTGTACATCCCACACTCAAGGTGGGGTGTGTGTGTGGAAGAGTAGTAGAGAACGTAATTAAAAAAACAAGTAAACAAATATGAATCCAGAGGCAAGCTCAAAAAATGCCAGAAGAGGAACAGGGAAGAAGCTACTGTACACATATGTCCCAGGGGTGAGGTCCGGGTAATATGGGGTACAGAAGGATGCTGCAGGGCATCTCAACTCATAGGTAAGAGCAAATTCTAAGGCTAGGAGGTGAGTACGAGTGAGACTGGGTAAAAAAAAAATGGTATAAGAGAAAATGGGACTAACAGAGATGGACAGGACACGGTTCCATACTGGTGGGTGATGCATGGAAAGGAATACAATGGTTTTTCTACAAGCTGTGAAACTAACTACAGGACACAGGATGCAATTTATGATTTAAGATGATGAAAAATGTGACTCACTCCTTGGCTATAAATTTAAATAAATCATTCAATGATAATAAACAATAGAACTTGAGGAAAATTAATCCTATCAGCATTTTAAGTAGGGGCAAAAGTGAAACTCAGAAACAGGAAAGAGATAATGGACCTATGCTCAATATGGACCAATGAAGAGCGAAGGAGTTGGACTGTGGATGCTGAAATCAGCAGCATCTAGAGATGAAAGAATGTGGTGGGCACAACAGAGAGTGGAGAGGACGCCGAGCTTTCAGACTTAATCGATAGTTGGACGGTGCTGGCATTTGCAGAGGCTGGCACCTGAGCTGGGGAGGAACAGGCACTGATGGGTGGAGGGGAGTTTGCAGTCAATGACATCTTAGAAGAATTGTGTATCCAAGTCTTTTATAATTAACAACATTTTACTTTCACAAGTTTAGAATCTTAAGGAAGTTTGAATACCTTTATATACTAGCTTCAATTCAGCATGTAAGATTTCTACAAACTCCAAAATAGAAGAAAAAAATCTAATTTCATTTTCCATCACTGCTCTTATCCAGCAAGTCAGTTTCCTTTCTTAAGTAGTAAAATCTTATTCTGCTTTTAAGGCTGAGGTGAAAGATCATCTATTCTTCTAACATCTTACATACCTACTCTTTTATACCTATATTTTTAAATAGCAAAACAATCGTTTTCTTATTCCTGAATGACTGCATATCCACCTTCCTTATAGTGAATGACATGCACTAGATTATATTTTCAGAAACCTAGAGGGACAGTCCCAGCCTGTCATATGGCATTGGTAGCAATAAGTCAGAGTTGACTCAATGGCAGTGAGTTTGGTTTGGAATTTCCAAAAGTATACTACTCAGAGTCCTTTTATAATATTCATTTTATGATGCCTGGTGTCATATATGTGTGCATGTGTACAGAAGTTTTCTCAACGTGTGATTTCTAATATGTATGTTAGCATAGCATGAAATTGCTGATAAAATACAGGCCAATCCCTGGCTTTATCTCCCTCAGTCTTAATGTGTCTGAGTTTCTCACAGTGAAATCTCAGAATCTGAATTATCACAGGGTATCCTGCACTTCATCATCTTAGGTGACAATGCATGCACTCGTCTGAGAACCTTGGAATTGCATTGGAAGCTCTGAACAGTAGAGACGAGGAATTCTTTTGTCTTCCTTGTTCAGTGTCCAACTTTCACTTGCATATGAGGTGACTGAAAATATCATGACTTGGGTCAGGCACACCTAACTCCTCAAAGTAACCTACTGGCTTTACAACACTTTAGAAAGGTCGATTCCCCCAAGGCCATGCATTACTTGATCTCTTGACTCCAGCTTCCATAGGTATTGATTGGGGATCCAAGCGAGGTGAAATAATTGACAACTTCAATATTTCCTATATTTTGCATTATCTTACCTATTGGTCTAGTTTTGAAGATTTCTGATATCGTTATATGGAGTTGTTTGCAATCCATACTACAGGCTGCAATACTGGATGTTCATCAGAAAGTGCTTCAAGTTCACCTCCTTATCAGCAGCAAGGTTGTGCCATCTGCATATCCTCAATTGTTAATAAGCATTCTCCAATCCTGATGCCACATTCTTCTTTAGATAGTCCAGCTTCTCTTATAATTTTCTCAGCATGCAAGATGAATAAGTATGGCAAGAGAATACTTGACGGCCTTACTGATTTTAAACCATGCACAGTATTTTCTTGTTCTGTTCACCCTACTGTCTTTTGACCCATGAAGTTTCCACAAGAGCACAAGCAAGTATTCTGGAGTTCCCATTCTTCTCAAGGATGTGCATAGTATACTATGATCCTCACAGCTGAATGACTTTTACTTAGTAAGAAAATTCTCTTAGCAAGTCTGTGATTCTGTTTTTATCAATAGTGAGTTTAAATACCTCTGACTGCATTTGGAGGAAGCAGCCAGACTTCCATGTGAGAATAGGTATCTAATTATAGATCTAAGCTACATTGATAATAAATAGTGGTTTCTCCCCATTAAAATAAATGATATCTGACAGATTTTCAACATAAATGCATGTGGAAAGGACCTACATTGATGAAGGAGTTTTAATTGTAGGGTTTGGGGCAAGATACATGAATGATACATACACGGAGAAATCACTTGTAATTCAATTTCTGACTTGATAGCCTTTCACCAAAGCAGACCTCTCATTCTATAGTATTTCTTCTAAATCATGTGATCTTTTAGGACCAGTGAAACTTACTTGAACATCTCTTTATCACCAATTCTCAGCACAGTGCTAACATAACTCAACTCATGTATATTGGATGAATTGCCTAATTCATTTCTAACTGAATCCTTACGTGAAAAATTGGCATAAAGCAAGTCTGTGTAAACATGTATTCCTGAATAGAAAAACTCCACTATTTTCAAGTCAATTCATTTCTCTAACAACCCTAATTGATAGAGAACTTCCCCATTGATTTTCCAAAGCTGTTATCTTTCTAGAAGCAGACTGCCCCATCTTCCTCCCTAGAGTAGGTTTGAACCATTGATTTTTTTTGGTTAACTGTCTAGTAGTTAACCATTACACTATCAGGAATAAAAATCCAAACCCAAACCAAACTTACTACAACCAAGAAGACTCAGTTCTTTGCCAGAGGGCACAGTGGCCCCATCAGATTTCTATGGTTGTAGTTTACCAAAGCAGGTAAAGCTGTATTTACCACAGCTTCCTCCTATTGAGACATCATGGGTTCCAGCCACAAACTTTTTGGTTAAGTGCTCAGTGCTTAAGCACTGCAGCAGGTGGCTAGTAACCTAATACCACTGCTTTTACACAATCAAGTGCTTTCTCAAAAGAGCAATTGTGATGGCAATTTTGTAATTATTTTGGTCAATGAATGGAGCTAATGAACGGAAATCAAATTTTGAAGTTTAACACATATAGCAGTAATTTAGAATTTAGCTTTGTCATCCACATCCATAAGCAGTTGTCTAACCTGAGCCGTTTGTTTCACAAATGATCACGACTTATCATAATGGGAGTTTAACACAGGAGTGCATTAAATTTCTAAAAGATAAAACTTTTCTTGGTAATATAATAAAATTGAATAGGTATGTTATAAGGATGATTCAAAATATGCCATATCCTCAATTACAATTTTAAGGATTATTCCTTAATGTACTGTTATAAAAACTCATGATTATTAAGAGGGGTGATAGTTACTTTTGGTTTGTTTGTGTTTTTGGAAAGAATCATCTAGGACATTTATCTAAAGTAAGTAAGTCTAAGTTAAGTAAGTGTGGGAACTAACTTACAAGTACCTAATGGAAAACCTTAAAGTTGTGAAGCACACGGATGTCACTTTGAGGAATAAGGTGTACCTACCACGCTGTGCTATCTGAATTGTCTCAAATACACATGAAAGTTGGACAACGAATAAGGAAGGCTGGTTGAGGAATTGAAGCATTTGAACAAAGGGAAAGTGTATTGAAAGTACCATAGATTCCAGAAAAAACAAACAAATCTGTCTTGGAAGAAAGACAGCCAGATAGTCCCTTAGAAGCAAGAATAGTGAGATTTTTGTCTCGTAGGTTTGGCATGGTGTCAAGAGAGGAAAAGGATGATGTCATGCTTTGGAAACGAGAGGGCCAACCGCAAAGAAGGATCCTCTCAAAGAGGTGGACTGACACACACTGCAACCTCGGGCTCAAACCCATGCAAGATGCGGAGCACGGCCCAGCACTGGGGTGGGTTCTGTTTTGTTATATGCAAAATTGCCATGAATCAGACTCAGTTCAACGATAATAGAAAACTTAAGAGTCCTTTGGTGGGCACAAATGAAAACCACAAGCCGAGGGTTGTGGTAACTTGGCAATCCACTTCTGAAACATCAGTCACAGAGAATTCCTCCCAGCACAGTGAGGGTGTACTCTAACATGTACAGGGTCACCATCGACAGGAATTGCCAAGTTAAGTAACATATTTTGTAGTGACTGACAATTACACGCTTACTTGTTTCTGGTTTAGAAAAAACCTGAAATATCTAATATAAGAAACATAAGCCACTGATATGGCTCTGCCACCTTGTTGCCAACCTTACCCATCTTTTGCTGTGTTCCCCTTAGTGGTCGGCCCTGATTGCTTCGCAGAACATCCAAGGCAGCTGCATGATTAGCATATTCACTTAAGCTGTGCTCTGGGATCCAGTCTCTGTCTCCTGAAATGGGCAGAGGAGAAAACATACCTGAAATTTTAGTGCTATTAGTTTGTGATATTTATCACATTATTTAGATAAACAGGAAGTTTTTATAACAGTGAAATGTAAACTATACTCTGAAACAAAAACTCATAATTATACAATACTACTAGATCCACATAACTACAAGTGAAAAAAAATTCTACTGAAAGGATAAACTACATAAATCTTTGCCAAGTAAAATAAGAATTTTAGAGGCTGAGCCCATAAAATTATGGTGGCGTAGTGGTTGTGCGCAGGACTGCGGCCCACTGGGTTGGCGGTTCAAATCCAGCAGCAGCTCTCCAGGAGCAAGGCTGGGACTCCTATTCCCACCACCAGAGGGCAGTGATGCCAAAAAAAAAGAATTTTATAAAGTATATATAACAGTAAGCTTAACTGCACATGAATATATATCTGAATAAATAATAAATATATCTGAATAAATAATAAATATGAGAATGTAGGAGACACAAAGAACCAACTTTGAAAAATAAATTACCAATATATCCTAAAAATTTTACAGATCCTGAGATTTTGAAATTTGTTTTCAAAAAGACATTGAATCATGTAATCCTTAACAGTTAATAAGTGATAGAAAGGGTTCCTTTTATTTTATAATTTGGTTATAATCACATTTCTAAATTATAAAATCAATATCTCCCTTGTTTTAGTATAGCCATATTTCTAATATGAATATTTAGCGATTCAAATGGTATTGGCATTTTAAATTACATATAAGGAGAAAATTATCTTATTCATTGAACAATTTTCTCAGGATGTCTTAATAGGAAAGTAGACTGTTGTTGACTGGTAGAGAAAAAGTGTTAGAACATTACTGAGTTGGTTCACAGGCCATCTGCTATCATATGTGACGTTACCTGCAAGTGTAATCCTAGACACAGAAGAGCTGCGTTGCACTCTATGAGAAGAAAGTAAGTTGAGTCTTTCACTTTTCTCAAAGATAAAGAATTTCTCAAATCCTCGATAATGCTCATTTATAGGCTTATTTCTGAGGGCTATGTCTTGTAACAACTAGGAAACAAAATATTCGACAAAATAAATTTGATTTTCTCTCTCATCAATTCAAAGAAGCATCCCTATTCACTGAGCACCGTTATGTATTTGGCACAGATGCTGCCCTCATCTAGATGGGTCTAGTAGTGAAGACATATAATACAACACTATCATACCATACAGTTTCAAAAACACATAAGCGAGGACTATAGTAATTATCTGGAAGTCATAAGCAATTCATAAAGAAAGATAGACTCATCAGATAATATACTTTCTCCTTTTACTTACTTTCTTTAGTTTTTTTGCACATAAATTATCTTGAAATACACTCATATACTATGCCTTTGAACTAGAGGGTTTGTCTACATATATAATAACTTGAAAGATGAAAGTAGCATCTAATATAAAACATTAAAAGTTCAGAGTGAAAATTCCCAAGTACATCAAATATAGCAAGGGGTTTCTCTGTCTTTAGTCATTCTGAATTCCCAATCACTCTAAATCTGTTTCAGTTCACATAGAGAAAACTTAGGATTCTGAACAAATACATTATTCGCAAAAATTGTAAACTACCTTAACAAAAGCTAGTGACCCAAAAAAGCATCTCTTTCAAAGACAAATCCTGGGCTCTCCCATTTCCTGATGACAAATTTACAGAATCACTTCAGCTCGAGAAAGCCTCATATTTAGGCTATACAATCGTAAACCCAGAAGGGTTTTTAAAAGCCACAGTCTGCAGATAAAGAAACTAAAAGTAGTTCTGTATCCCACCACCTAAACATAAAAAATTAATGCTGGCTATTAATGAGAATCAAGAACTCCTGACGAGTCACCCTAAGTATGGGACCTCTTTATTGCTGCCATATAACTTAGTACTCTAGCCCATATGGAGTCTGAACTTTAACAACAAATCAATCCCTGAAAGAAAAAAAAAAACAAGCACAAAATGCACGTTTACTCAGTTTGCATGTTAAGATATGCAACTGCTAAAACATTGCCCTGCTTCCCACTATGTAGTTTTTGTCCAGGGATTGGAGAAGAATCAACAGTGTGTGTCAGTCATTAGAAAAGGTGAAAAAGTAGGTCATGTCACCAAACTATCCACAAACAAGGCTTCAGCAAGCAAATTTTAAAACACCAATTTCTTCCTGGTAGTTTCTTTGGAAAGCTCTTCTTATTTTATCTACCTCCCTGTTGGTTCCCTTTATTTTGCAATTCCTCTTATTTTCTCTAGCTGTAGTTTGGGAAATTAGCCACTCATAGAAGATGATCATGGAAAATTTTTGCCACTCAATTTGAATTCTATTACAAGTACAGAGCTCACTTTCTGTGAAATAATGTACACCTTAAGTCTCAGATATCTTTGCCTTTAAATGGATCAAAATATTTTTGCAAAATATATCTATAAAAGAGGAAATGTTCACATTAGATGTCCATCAGTCTTCTGTGGGCCTTTAGAATTCTACGACAGATTCACTTGGGCAAAAAATCCCAACAATTCTGATAGAGATCTCAAATAATCTTGCAGAGACTATTTCTATAATTTCATAATTAATTCCTGACAACTTTATTTATATAAAGATTGTACTCATTGATATAATCAATTACTACTTTTCACAAAAGCATAAAATTTAATGAATAGCAATGTAATCAAACATTTCTTTTTAAATTTTCCAAATTTAATAAAAAAGTTCTTGATTACATACTTATGAACCACACATAACTTTTATATGGCTTAATATTAGTGATTTATAGCATTTTTTCGATGACAATACCAAAAAGAAAATGTTGTAGGCTTTGTAGATTGAAATAATTATATAACTGTACTGAAGCTTTTATGCAGTAATTCCAAATGCATGGTTTTTACACTCACAACACAGTAATTCAATGCATCCATTTTAAAAATTACAATTGTATTGAGCTTGTAAAATAGTATTACACTTATACTGCAAATCTCCCTTTAAGTTTTGACATTACATCTTTGAGAAATAACCTCATTAATGAAAGTTGCCATATTTCATTCATTTTAATTTGTAAATTATTCTCAATTGTATTAATTGCCACAAATTACATATCTGTGAATTTCTACAAAATTCCCTTTATTAGTTTAAGAAAGGAATCCTTCACAATTTACTAAAAGCTTTTAATTTATCAAACAATCTAGCCGTATCTGCTGAATGATTGAATCCTTGAGATAAAGCTATTTGAAATAGCTTATCATTTTCTTTATTATGTATTCCTAAACCCAGAACTATTTTCAATTATATTTAATTTGTGACCACTTTGCTTTAAAGTTATAATTATATTGCAGTGTACTTAGAAACATATAAAATGTGATGTTGGGCAATTGTGAAAACTTTAACTGTTGTCTAGTATGCACTACATTTTTATAAATGATCTAAGAAAATACAGTCATTAGTTGGTATATGTATCTAGTAAAAGATCTGTCCTTCAAACTCATTTGTGCAAACACTTTCTTTCTTTACTAATCAGAAATCCCATTAGGTTTATAGATCTATCAATAATATCATGTAACCATGTCCATGTTTCTAAGGCTGTATTGGTAATTACATACAAATTAACTTTTTAATCATTATGATAAATAATTTATTGTGTCACATATGATGCTATACTTTGTTACTGGCAAAGTATTGATTTATTATATTTATTATTTATGTACTATAGTTTTTGCCACTATTCTAAAATGGATTTTACTACATATGCTTCTTATAAATAAAATCTTGATGGATGTTGTTTAAATTCAGACTTAGAGTCTGCTGCTAACTACAAATTAGACAACATAATCTATTCACTAATTTATTCCACTTAGTGGATTTATTTTTATCAGCTTGCTTTACTCTTTCCACTTATTATCAAGAATGATAAAATGTCTCTAATTTTTACCCTAATTGCAAGCCCAATTTGCCCTAATTGCAAGCCCAATTTCAAAGCTGTTGAGAGAAGACAAGAAATGTCTTTATAGAGAGACAAAGGGATTTAATTTCTCACAGCAAAGAGGTAGACAGAATCTAAGCCTTTACTCCAATTTCCTGAGCCAATTTTCCAAAGAACATCCTGAAGAGGAGTCAATGTGTCTTGTACGTGAAATGTGCTCTTTTATAAATAAGAGAAAGTTGAGCTTACATATAAAACCAAATCTATGCCATTGAGTAGATTCCAACTCTAAGTGAGAGATGAGAGGGCCAAACTGCTCCAGTTGGTTTCCAAGGCTAAAAATAAGCAATCTGCAAACATCTCTCACCAATGGGTAGATTGGGACCATCTACTTTTTGGTTCAGTTCTTTTATTTCATTTTTCCCCGTTTATCTTAGCTAACGTATGATTAAGCACATGTTTCCAAGTCTGTCCTATCATTCACTTTGAACTTATCTTCCTTTCCTCCATTTTTATTGATCTTTTTCTTCTTTCATTTGTAAGGCTCTTGATGTCATCCCATTGGGTACACATGCTGCACAATACCTCTTTGCTCATAAAACATGGACAAGGCATAAGTGATGCATGAAGAGCTGTATAAATACCATGCTAGTCTTTCTTTTTTTGTTTGTTTATAATAGTTTGGAGGTATTTTTATAAAACTCTCCATAAACGTGTTTCTTTTACTTTAAAAAAATCATTTTATTGGGGACATAGGAGAAGGGGAGGCAGGGGAAAGTAAGTGGGTGTTAATAACCCAGAGACAAGGGAACAACAAGTGATCTAAAATCAAGGCAAGGTGAATATAGTAGGCCTGGTAGGACTTGATCAAGAGTAATATAACCTAGAGGAATTCCGGAAACCCAAATGAAGGCTGAACATGATAGTGAGACAAGAGAAAAGGAAAGGGAAATAGACGAAAGAACTAGAAGGCAAAGGGCATTTACAGAGGTCTAAAAACAGACATGTGCATATTTAAATATATGTATATATGAGGACGGGAAAATAGATCTATGTGCATAGGTTTAGTATTAAAGTAGCAGAAGGCAATTGGGTCTTTACTCAAGTATTCCCTCAATGCAAGAACCACACTATTCTTGTATTGACCTTTTTCTTTTCCAATCGTTTCGATTGAGTTTCCATATTCCCCTTTTCCATTACTGTTCTGAGTAACACAAATTTTATTTCTAGTATTTTAATGGTGAAATGTTGAACATTTTAATATAAAAGCTAGGCTAAAATGATGTAGTTAATCTGTGAGCTCTGTCCTTCAAAATGTAGGAGCTTACAAGTGTTAGCTGTAATCATAGATTGTTGTTCTTGTGAGGTGCCATCCATCAAATCTTCTCCAACTCAAAAGGACCCTATGTAAAACTGAACAAAACATCATCCAGTCCAGCACCATCCTCATCAGTCATTATACTGGAGTACATCGTGGAAGACACTGTTCAGTCCATCTTGTTGAGGATCTTCCTCTTTTTTGCGGCCCCTTCACTTCACCAAACACAATGTCTTTTTCCAGGGACTAATCTCTCCTGATAATGTGCCCAAAGTACAAGTGATAAAGTCTCACCATCCTTTCCCCTAAGGAGCATTCTAATTGTACTTCTTCAAAGGTAGATCTGTTAGTTCTCCAAGGGCGCCATAATTAAAATGCAACAATTCTTCTTTTGCTTTCCTTATTCAACATCCTGCTTTTACAGGTATATGAGGGGATTGAAAGTATCACAACTTAGGTCAGAAGCACCTCAGTTGCCAAACTAACTTCCTTGATTTCCAACACTTTGAAGAAATCTTGTTGAGTGGTACCCCAGGAGATGTGCATTTTGATGTCTTGACTGTTGCTTTCAAGAGTACTGGTTGTGGATGTAAGCAAGAGGAAATCCTTGACAACTTCAATTTTTTTCTCTCTTTCTCTTGAACATACCTATAGATCTTATTGTTTTTAGGTTCCATTGGGTTTGTTTTGACCCATAGTTTTGACCCTTTACGCACAACAGAAGCAAACATTATCCATTCCTGCATAATCCTCACAATTATTTCTATGCTTAAACCCATTGCTGCATCCATTGTATCATTTCATCTCCTTGAAGGCCTTCGTTTTCTTATTGGTTGAGCTGTGAGGGTTTTTTCCCTTTATATTTAGTTGTAATCCATACTGATAGCTGTGATCCTCGATCTTTATCAGCAAGTGCTTCACATCATCCTCAGTTTCAGCAAGCAGGCTTGTGTTATCTGCATATCTCAGGTTATTAATAAGTCTTTCTCCAAACCTGATCCCACATGTTTCTTCATCTAAGTCAAATTCTTTGATAATTCTCTCAGCAGACAATTTGAATAATATGGAGAGAGAAAATAACCTTGGGGCACATATTTCCTGCTTTTAAACCATAGAATATCCTCTTGCTCTGTTAGCACAACTGCCTCTAGATTCATGGACAGGCTTTCTGCACAAACACAATTAAATTATCTGGAATTCTCATTCCTTTCAATGTTCCCCATAGATTTTTATGATCCACAGTTGAATGCCTTTGTATAGTCAGTAAAACACAAGTAAATATATTTCTGGTATTTTTCTGCTTTCAGCGAATCCTCCTCAGATTCCAACCTGGACCTCTGGCAGCTCATTGTCAATTTTCTCCTGCAACTATTTGTGGTTGATGATTTTTACCAAATTTTACTTGAAATTTATATCAGTGATATTTTCTATAATTTGAACATTTCAATGCGCTTTTGTTGGGTCGTTGAATTGGTACAAATATCGATGTGTGTATTTGCTATGTCTTTTGTTGAGAAAACAGTATTTGAGATAAAGAAATCTTTGGTCTTTCAAAATTCTATCACTATCTCCAGCATTGTTTCTATCACTAGGACCATGTATTACAACTTCTGTTCCTCCTTGTTTAACATTTTTGCATTCTGATCACCAATAATTATCAAGGGATCTTGATTTTACATCCTGTCAAATTCAGCCTGAAGACATTGGTATAATTCTTCAATTCTGGGTGTCAGTTTCTAGCTTTTGTAGTTGATGCATAAATATGCACCCCGGTCACCTGGAAGCTGCCTCAAACACATGTTAAAGCAGAAGTTTGCAACCTGCCTCATGCCATGACTTTTTAATATAGTTCCTCATGTTGTGGTGAGCCCCAACCATAAAATTCTTTTCATTGCGACTTCATGACTGTAATTGTGTTACAGTTATGAATCGTAACATAAATATCTGATATGCAGGATATATTTTCTTTTCTTTTTTGGCATCACTGCTCTCTGGTGGTGGGAGTAGGAGGCCCAGGCTTTGCTCCTGTAGTGCCACTGCTGGAATTGAACCTCCATCCCAGCGGGCCACAGTCCTGCACATAGCCACTACGCCACCGGGGCTCAGCCCCGCAGGATATATTTTCATTGTTACATACTGAACATAAGTAAAGTATAGTGATTAATCACAAAAACAATATGAAATTATATGGTGAAATATTTATTTCTAATTACAAATAAATGAAACTTTGTCTTAAAGCATGGTGTAGCACAGGGACCAGTCTTAATGTAACAACAGTAAACTACATTGCTACATTTAACGACAATACGTGAAGAGTCAACATCAGTGCCAGGGCTGAGATAGCTTCTTTCTCACCAGAAAAGAAATTCTCAGGACAGTCTTTACAAGAGCACAATGAAGATCATCTTCCACAAGAAGTCTACTTCTGTATGGAGACTTGATGACTAACAAGCTGGAAAACCCTCCCTGATTCACAAAGGCACATTGTTGGAAAAGGAAAAGAAAGCACAACACAATCTTAGAACAGGATATGACTGCAAACACTTGATCCGCATTTTGTAGCTGGCATGACAGAAAAAGTTCTCGCTGCATCATTGTTAATAAGTTCAATTAACTCCTCTTGTGCTGTCTCAAGAACATCTTCAACTTTGAACGTGAATGGTTTTTGGCAAGTGCAAATGGGGTGTCACGTAGATTTGGGAAGTATGATGAAATTTCATCTGCATGCCTGTGCAAGTTCTTTTTCCTAGAAATTATCATCATAATCCTTGTCGATGGTTCATGTCAATTTCCTCTAAAAAAGCAGATAAGGTAGGCAACATGTAAATTTTATTTTCATCTTTTATTTATTTATTTTTTGCCAAAGCTGAAGTTTCATGTGGAATGATCAGATCTTTTAGGACAAATCATGCCATCTTGCATTTAGTCCTTGCAGTGATCAATTTAATTCATTCAAGATGGTAAAGATGTCAACCATGTAAGCTATTTTCTGCAGTTCACTTTTATCACAGAAAAATGCTTCACATTGCAGTCTTGATTTCTGATTAAAAACCATTTTGAGTTCATCACAAAGCTCAAAAAACACATTTTAAAACTTCTCCTCTTGACAACCATCTCAGTTCAGAGTGCAATAGCAGAGCATTATTTTGTGCATCCAACTCATTACAGAGTGGCAAAGACAGTCAACGGCTTAATGTGCTCTCCTGTACAACATTGACAGAACTTATGTTTTTCGTTACTTCTCATAACACTTGTGGCAGCATTTTCATTGCTAATATTTGCACTGCACTTCAAGATAGCTTTTGAAATCTTCTTTATGATGAAAGAAGTGCTGTTCCTCTTGAACCTCGCATGCTTAGTGTGATAAGTCATATGATTTTCTGATTCAAATGGCTAATCAGCCATTTCAACCTACTAATGCATAGACTACATTTTTGTGTTCCACTGCATTTTTGATGACTTCCAATTCTCCTAGATTCATACTTTGTACATTCTAAGATCCAATTATTAACAGATGTTTGCAGCTCTTTCATCTCATTTTAAGTCATGCCCCATCAACAAATGAAGGTCGTGAAAATTTTATGATCATAGACTTTATTCCACCCATGTCATTATTGTTCTGTGGGCACATTTAGTGTGTCTTCTGTCTAGAAGGCCACATCCTAGTGCAAAAACTTTGCATTACGTCAGTGAAACTCCCTCTCATATATCTCTATCTAGTATTATATCTAGTATTAAAACTTATTGCTGCATATTATTCTAATTCACATTGTATAATGTTCACTTGGTCATTTTAAATAAGAGTTTTATGTAACAAGTAAACTTATATCAAAAGATGACCTCCCAGCCCAGTCCAACTCAAGTCCAATGCAAGCCAAATCCTCTTCACATTCAAGTAGTAGCAGGCTTGTGGCACAGAAAGGTGATGGTGAGCACAGGAAGATCACAGGCTGGCACGTGCAGACTTGCTTGGATCCAAGTTTGAAAGCAATATGGGAAGGCACTGACAGCACTCAGGTTTTTTGTGTGGCCACCCTTGGAGGCAGACACAATGAAGTCCCATAAAGAAAGAAGAAGTAAGAGAGAGAGAGGCAATTCTCAGATTCTCTCACCCACAAGCAAAAGAGAGAGAGGCAATTCTCAGATTCTCTCACCCACAAACAAAAGGCCATACCCACTAACGATGTCATCAAGTTGACTGACAACACTGACTCTACCTTTAGCCAGAAGTGTCTTGCTGACATAAGATCATCCAATTACCACATGATTGGCAACGTTCTGTTAGTACTCATGAGGTTTTCAGTATCTGACAATCTTTCAGAACTACCTATAAGGTTTCCAGGGATAATTCTTCTGAACTTTTTTTGTAGTCTCTCCTTAGTCTTTTTTTTTTATTTTTTTGTAGTCTCTCCGCTGAAACCTGAGCACTTTGGATGATACTGCAGGTCTTGGAAATATCATTTTTGCAGCTTCCAGGATAACAACAACACTCAAACCACCAAAGAACACCATACAGACAGA
The DNA here is from genome assembly GCA_004026705.1 of Nesogale talazaci. Taxonomy (NCBI): domain Eukaryota; kingdom Metazoa; phylum Chordata; class Mammalia; order Afrosoricida; family Tenrecidae; genus Nesogale; species Nesogale talazaci. The sequence goes on along the minus strand of PVJH01007985.1, from coordinate 35,277 downwards.
TGAGGGGTGATAATTACATGTAGTATTCAAACTTATTGTTGCATATTTTTCTAATTTAAATAATATAACTTCCAGTTGATCACTCTAAATTTTTATAACACTTCCAACTAATTACCATCCTGCACCTCATCACACTTATCATTATTTCTCAGACCCCACATCTTCCTTCTAGGTACATGTATTTATTCTGAATAAATAGTCAATATTCCTAGAATTATAAATATAAAGCTCCATTGTGGTAAGCAGTTGAGGCTATCTGCTCCTTTGGATTTCTATTCTAGTGAGGTTTTACTTTATTTTGTCATTAAGACTGAGTCCTATATATTTTGGGGTCAATTTTATTCTTGTTTTTGTTCTTGTTCTTTTTCTTTTCTATATAGGGAAGTCTGGATAGGGGGGAAATGAGAGTCAACAGCAATGGGTACCAGAAGGAAGAAAATGTTCTAGAGTTGATTGTGGTCATGATAGCACAAAACTTAATATTACTGCACTTTTGAATTGCATGACCTGTTAATTTTAACTCAACAGAACTGTTAATAAAAAAATAACCCCCAAATCATTAACATAATCAACTGATAAAAAAAAATAAAATTTGTTCTTTGGAGAAAATCCTTAATTGTGTCTGGCATGGAATCAATGTCAATAAGTTTTGGGGGAGTAGAACAGATGGGATTTTAAGAATTTTATTATTATTATTATTATGGGATAAAATGAAAATGTCATTGTAGGACTTATTTTTAGTCTTCTTGCTTGGAAATTTCTATTCTTTATTATGGTTTCCCAATGTCTTTTTTATATTTACTAATTTTCTAGGTATCTGTGCTGCAACAATCTCTCTATCTTCTCAGTTATCAAGTCCCAATTTGTACATATGCTGTTCTGTTTAATCTATACTTTTAGTTAAAATTCTGATGAATATATATACATATACATATACACACATATATATACATGGGCATCACTGCCCTCTGGTGGTCATGGGAGCTACCCAGCGCTGTTTCTGAGAACCACCACTGGATTTGAACCGCCAAGCCCACAGGCCGCAGTCCCGCACTCAACCACTTACACCACTGGGGCTCAGCCCCCAATGATTATATTTTGATCTTTAAATTAGAACTTTTAAATTTCATAAATTGAACCATTTCTACTGATTTATTCTTTTCTCATATTTGTTGTAAATTCCTTTTTAGTCTCCCTCTGAATATTTCCATTAAATCACCTTCCTCCATTGGAGTTTGTCTTTGTTTTGTTAACATCTTAGCATGGTACTCTTCTTCTTCATTTGCAAGACAAACTCATCTTCATCAGGATTTATTTTGGAGAATCCATTTTGGGTTTAACTGTAGGAATCTATGCAAAGGGATTGGGACTAACTTTGATTAGACAATTCAAAGTGTCAACAGAAGTGGGAAAACATTCATGTCAATGTCTAGGCTCCTCCAGGTTAAAAAGCACATATTCAAAATCCAAACCTCTTCTCAACTCCGATCCCAAGCAGAAGCCAGTTTCCTTTCCTCTGTCTATACCCATGGTAATTTCATCCAGGGAAATCTTTTGAAGACTAGGGAGGATTTTTGTGGTTTGAACATTGGGCAGAAGTCCATTATTTCAGCTCACATGGGTAGACGAGATGGCACAAAATGGATACATGCATCAAGTCTACCAAGCAGAAGGATCAGTTTCTGAAGTATGTATACTTATACTTTGTAGGGAAGTAGGTCACCGTTCAATTTAGAACCTTTGGAAATTTTGAAGAGGTGAAAAATGTGTGTTTGCCCTGTCACACACATCTGGATGTAGTCTTTGTGGTAATGATTACTTCCAATTTTTGCTATACAGAACAAAAATTCAAATATGTTTTAATGGCAATAATGAGCTATTATACTATTCTTTTCATGAAAATAAGGATGCAAAAATACTAGCCATAGTCCATACAAAATTACATACTTCAATTTACAGCTAAATTAAGCAACAGACACTTATTCTTCCTACATGTCAGCATACCTGTCATTTATTCAGTGACTACAAGAAAAAGCTAGGGAGAGGATTTATTATACTAAATTATTCATAAAAATGAATTGCAATTAGAAAAGTAACAGAACTTCTACTGTGGTTCATGAGGTAGGGCTTGACATATTATTAGTCATAGAAAACCATTTATTAGGATGGCATTTGCCATATTAGAATTTGTCCGATAAGACATTAACATCTTTCTCTTAAAAGTCACCCCTCCACTGTGACATAATCATATAAGGAATCACATTTTAATTTTAAAAAATAATATATAAGAGGGTATTGTATAATCTGAAATCTTAAGAAATTTCTTATTAAATTTTGTTATTTGATGAATATAACAGGAACTTACCAATTGTGATTCAGTAGTTGTAGAATCTTGTAAGCATGGCTTCTTATGCAGATTATTAAGGTCCAGGGATTCTTTGATGTCTTGAGATAATAACGCCTTAATGGAAATTTCTTTCACATCTGTATTTGGCAAAGACTTCTTACTCTCAAATTGTGTGCAGGAATCAGCAGACTTTTCATAACTTCTTTTATCTATCCTTTCCTTTATTAAACTTTTTCCACAGAAACTCTTTTCCTCCACTATTCCAATGGCAGGAGAAGAAACACCAGGATCAGCCATGCTGTCACAATCTATATTTGCAGTTCCGGCTGTTGAAAACACAAATTTATAAATGTAAATCTAGACATGTAAACAAGTAAATAGAGAAACATACTTCACAGACCTAAACTTCTGTGAATATATATATATATATATATATATATATATATATATATATATTCCATTGTGGAAGCTTCAGTGTTAAAATATGTTTTATCTTCCTTATACTCATAATGGCAATCACATCTATTTATACAGTCAGATCTTAATGAATTAGACTAATGCGGGAAGGTAAGCTTTTATTTTACCATGAAATCTTGAAATGGATGTAAATTTCATTTCACCTTCTCCTACTTCCTATGTCCCCACTCTCCCTGCCACTCTGACCTCACAATAGCAAGTCCAGAGAAGAGATGCTGAGAGAACCTGTATGTCCCATCCCCCCTCTCCCCCAGTCTGCTGTCTAGAGATGAGGAGAGGAGGGCAGAGGAAGACCTGCCAGATGACAGAACAGCAGCAGAGAGGGCACAGGCAATGTAGAGTCTGAAACACCTGCCTCTGCAAAGCAACAAAACGAGCACGATTTTATTAGTCACCCACCTCATTATGCCTGCTTTAAATAAATCACTTGGTTTAGATCACTGGTTTTCAACCTGGCTGCACAATGGAATCATCTGAAGGAGCTCTTTAAGACTGTCAGTGCAGGGGCCTGACCCCAAACCAATTAAATCAGAGTCTAGGAGGAAGAATCAGACATTCGTCTGTTTTTTTCTTTTTCTTTTCCCTAAGCACTCCAGGTGATTGTAAAGTATAGTGAGTAATGTAAAACACTAGTCCAGATTTTCTCGATAGAGAATGCTGAACAAATTATTTTAACACATTGCTATCACTTTAAATACATGTATATATACCATTATCTAGATTTCATCAAGCTTCCTTTCATGATTTCCTTATTTTCTTGTCATTAAAAATATAGTGTCTTCACAAATAGACTACATATCCCAGTTGCGGCTGAGGAGAAACCAACGAGGCCAGGTAGCACAATGTTCAAGGACTCAGCTGCTAACCCAAAGATTGCAGGTTAGCAGGTTAGCATGAAGATTTGCTTTCATAAAGATTGATTCTTAGGAACTCTCCTGGGAGAGCCGTACTCCATCATATAGGGTCATTATGAGTTGCAACAATTGAATGAAATCTATTGTTCTCCAAATCCTGCCACCAGCCCAAAGGACTTGATTATTTTAGTCAAACATTCCCTATAGCTCCACAATTACGCATAGCACTGAGAACTCATGTTCCCAACACCTGTGACCTCTTACGTAGCAGACATATTATGCAAAATGAAACAACATGTAGAAAAAAATACTCATAAGCATGTGGTACAAATTCTATTCAGTTTTCTAAAACTGATACTGAGCTTCCTTCCTAAGGAAGACTGAGCTTTGTGCTCTCGTAAAGCAATACCATCTCAGAAATTCACAAGAGTAATGTTGGCACTGATTCAATGGCATTGTTAATAATAGTTAATCAAAGGTCATTTTTTGGATGATCTTTACAACATGAAGAGTCATTGGTCAGACAAACCTATTGCTATCCTTTACTTTCTACTATCATGTCAAAAGGGGGTTGTGAGTTTCAAAATTAGTTATTTTTAAATAATCTTCTTCCAGCCAAAGATGATAGAACATGCCACCTCACCCTCCTCCACAATGTGGAATTCACCAGCCTCTCAAAGATCTCTCGCAAGCTGCCAGGAGGGCTGAGGTTCCCCATAGGAGCCCTGGGTCTCAAGTGAAGATGCTGTGGATGCTGTTCACCCATTCAGGAGCGGTGTGTTGGAAAAAGCAGTTGTTTGGAAGCAGGTGGACTTAATAAAGGAATCACTTCTATTTTTAAAAAATAATAATAATGTTCTTTCTCTAATATCGCACACATCCTTTGTACACAATGTCCTTATTTGTTTGCCTTTTTCCCTATAAATTCTAGGTAAACTCTCAAGTATAATATTTAAGAAGCAGCTTGGAAAACTATATAGTCCTGAATTTTTTTTTTTGCATCACTGCATAGGTCCTGAATTTTAATTTAGGAAAATGAGGGCTAAGAAATTAATCTCACAGCAATTTAATGCTAGAAATTAAACCAACATCCAACTCTGGAGATAAGCTACTGTGCTTTGTCTGTCTTTAAATAACGATCTCACCCACTGGGAATTCAAACCAGATTAGAGTCCATAATATACAGATCACAAAGAAACCTTCAACAATAAAATATGTAGGGTGTAAACAAGAGGCTCAATTTACTTTGGGTTTTATCTCAAATGTGAAACTTCACAACCTATTTGAATATGTTTGGAAAAAGTTCAACGACAGTGAAGACAAGACAACAAATGTCAATCAAATGTTTGTCATTGTCAATTCTTCCATTTGATCTCTTAATCCTAAATGCAGGCCATAGCATGCTTATATAGGACCACTAATACCCTTTCTTCTGAATACAGGCAGTGTCATTCATTGATCAAAAAGCACATTTTTAAGGAAGTTATGTACTGTCAACTACTTTATAAACTTCTGGCTTTAAGATAAGTAGCATAGTAGGCAAGAATGCCTATTGATTGAGCTGTAATACTAATAATCATTGTTAATAATATTAATAAATAATAAAATTTTACCTTTTGAATTATCTTTATGATATGAAGCTCTGGTGGTCAGACAAAACTTTAAGAAATCTATTTTCCCAGTAGTGAAAACATGATGTGGATGCAGGTTATTTCCATGTGGAAAATTAATATTTTGATAATCATTAGATGTCCAACTTTCATGTTCAGAAAAAAAACAAAAGAAATAGAATTGAGGGAATGATTAAAAGAGAATTAAGAATATCAGTTATTAAGACATATGCAAATAAAGCTTAAACAGAATAGGGCTATTCATAATAGGTCACTATTTGTTTCAACCTTACATTCTAAGCTATGTATAATTATGTAGTTTCATGTGTATAAAAGATTATAGGAAGCTTATTTGACTATAATATATTAATTAAAAGTTTGCATTTTAAACATTCTGAACTAAATTTAATATTACTTATTATTTTTGTCCAAACGAGGAATGATCATTGAAACTCATGGAAATTTGATGAAAACAAAGTTTTAGTAACATACAGAACATATTCTATGTTGCTACATGAAATATAGCAATTTAAAACTATTATATAGGATTAGAATTTCAATATTTAAAAATAATCACCATCGTTAAGCATAGTTACAAATTAAATAAATTCCATTTTCTAGGAATCAATATATTTGATAATGAATCTATATAAGCTTTATCATAACTTTTTTAATATTTTACCTAACTAAAAAGGTCCTCTCCACCCTTTTCACTTTGAGTTTCAGCAGAGAGATAAAATTAAGTCTTGGGGCACATAGGAACCTAAGCTATAAGTAAAGCTACTGGCCAACCACAATCAGAGGTGCTTCTTAATACCGCACAGGGGGTCCAGTCTGACACATGTGGTAAATTATAAAGAAGAATCAAATTAGAGAAATGAAATGCTATTCATTCTTTTCCATGGTGTATAGTCAGCCATGCATCGAACCAATAACCACAAGATTAGCATTTAGAAACCACCAGGAGACCGTAGGGGAAAGGATGAAGTTTTCCACTCCGGTGAAGCGTTATCGTCGGAGAAACCCACAGGGATACAGCCACCGTGTCCTACACGGTCACAAGGAGTCAGAATTGACCCCATGGTAGTGAGTTTGGCTTGGGTCTGTTAACCAAGATTTTGTCCCTTGCCCATATCCGGCTGCTGAAAGCATATTTGTTGCTCCATGTCTGGGTCTATGTGAGCTAACAGGTTTGGGAACATCAGTGTATTAATAGCTTGTCTTGCTATTAAGCCGATTGTAGCACAAAATGACTCTATAGGGCAGACTGAATCACCTGATAGTTTTCAAGTGCATAAACCTTTATCGAAGCAGATGGTCACAACTGCCTCCTGGAGAGTAGCTGGTGAGTTTGAGCCACCAGCTCCTTTCTTACTTAGCAAGTGCCCACTTTCACAATCACACTCCCCGGTGTAATTCCACTCCCATGGAGTCCATTTTGATTCAGTGACACTGTTGCAAGAGCAGAACTGCTCCCGAGGGCTCCATCCTGGGCATCATGGGAAATCCTCCGGGGAACCACAGCTCTCTGTCAGGAAGTGGCTGCTGGGTTTCAAACACAAACCTCGGGGTGAGCAGTCTCAGACCTAACCGAAGCATCACGGCCCTAATGAAGGCTCCGAGTTCCTCCAACATGCTAGTAAGCCAAGGCCATAAATTGATCATAGAAACAAAAGACATGGCATGGGAACTAGTTAGTGGGATCGGTTCCCCTGAGCATCCAACGTACTGCTTTGTGGTCCAGACACCTGAGATCAGAACCAAGGTTTCAGCAAAGTAACATGTTCTCTGAGAAAGAACTAGGAACTAGAATTGGAATTAATATTTAGCACTATTAACTGATAAAACCAGATGGTTTTCACTTGAAAATGGCTCACTCCTATATAATAGCTATAAAGACACCTAAAAATAAAGTACAACTTAGGAACTCTTTTACCCTCTCAACCTAAATATTGATGTGACTTTTTTTAGTCATCATTAATACAGAACAAAGTGAGGTAAGCCCAAAAAGTATCTTTGAAGAAAAAGAAAAATAGAGATCTTATGAAACATACCAGAGTTTACCAAACATGTCAAGTACCTGCAATTGCTTAGTGTAGAAGTATTTAGCTACTTACTAATCTCAATATTTAGTAAGAGGATATAGACAAATGTAAGTTATATCCTGACTTAAGTAAAGTATATTCTTACAGTAAAGTCTCATAATTTTGACCCCATGAATTTTTCATTTACAGTGAGTTTTTGTTGGTTTTAAATAAACACCTAAAGTGAATTAGAAAGACTTACCTTTTTGTACTGTCTGAATCAGCTAATTCGACCTTATAAGACACATTTCCTGAATCTTCATCATCCCCTTCAAAAGTGTGCTTAAAATATGTTTCACAATGTTAGCATGTTCAATAAATATAGAACTTATCAATACTTATCAATCATAACTTGTGAATACTATTTAGCATATTTTCTTAGTACAAATAATTTCATGAATTCTATTGTCATATGCCAAAAAGCATGAGTTACTCAGGAACTCAACATATTCAAAAGGTATCTACTAGTGTGTCACTCATTTTGTTACTATTACCGTACTCACAAACAACAACAACTTCTATTTTATTATTCACAGAGTAAGCGCCAAGTAGATCAGTAATTAAGATTTTTTGATTCTCTGACTTGCTTACTGAAGATGAGTGTGCACAAATGTGTTTATGAATATGTGCATATATGTATATTTATGTGCCTCTTAAAAATCAAATTTAGGCAGAGGAGACAATAAGAATCTACTTTTACCTAATTTTTAAACCTGAAATTTCAAATATCCCTTGAAGGGATTTTTTTGGGGGGGACGGGGGCATCACTGCTCTCCGGTGGTGGGAGTAGGAGGTCCAGCCCCACTGCTGGAATTGAACCTCCATCCCAGTGGGCCGCAGTCCCGCGCACAACCACTACGCCACCGGGGCTCAGCCCGAAGGGATTTTTTTTAACCAAGCATTAATTTAGTTTGACTAATAAAGAAAGCCTACCAGCAGCATAATGGTTTTTCAAGATCTATTTAGAGGGGGTGAAATTGACAACAGCAACTCAAAAGACTAAGTAGAAACCCTAACTAGCAATAAGTTTATGTCAATAAAAAGAAACAACTCAGAGACGGGAAGAGTCCTGGTGGCATTGTATTTATGAATGTGGCTGCTAACCACAAAGTCATCTGTTCAAGACCACCATTGCGCCTCAGGAGAAACAGGGGTCTTTCTGAAGGGTCACAAGGAAGGGATGAGTGAAGCCGGGTACAGGATAGTACTGATGAAACACACAATATTTCTCTGGTTCTGAGGCTTTCTCACCCCTCATTATCATGACCCCATTCCTGCCTTTCAGTTCTGGCTAGATCAGACCATGCACACTGGTACAGATAAGAGCTCAGGACACATAGAATCCAGGTCAGCTAAATCCTTCAAGGACAGAAATGGGAGTAGCGATACCAGGAGGGTAGGGTAAAGGTGTGGGGAAAAGGGGAGGAAGGCGGAACTGATCATAATGATTGACACGTAACGTATAACCTCTGCCCCAGGGTAATGAACAATAAAAACATGAGTGAAGGGATACAGCAGTCAGTGTGAGATAAAAAATTATTATAGTTTATCAAGGGATCACAAGGGTTGGATAGAGGGGAGGAGGGGGGGGGGAAGAAAAGCTGATACCAAGGGCTCAATCAGAAAATAATTGTTTAGAAAATTATTATGGCAATATATGTACAAAGATCCTTGATACAATTCATGTAAGAACCCCGAGTAAAATGACTGAAAATAAATAAGTGAAAAGTGTTACATTCTCAGACTCTCACAGGGGCAGCCCCTCCTTGTCCTACAGGATCTCTGTGATGAAGAGTTGACTTGATAGCAATGAGACTCAGAAAGGACGTTGAGAATGGCCACCCCACTCCAAGGATGGAGTCAGTGCCACTGAGCTGTTCATTTAGACACTGCTGAATCATCTATATTTTGATCTAAATATTCTCAACCACAAAAATACATTTGAAAATAATGTGCTAACCAAATCTTGATGAAAGAACAAACAAAATCAAGCAAAATCACACAGTAAAACTCATCAGTTTAAACAAGAGGCATTTCCTCCAGTGAATGCATGTCAAAACTACAATGAGAGGCATTCTTAGAATAAGATATACTTACAATTAATAGATGATTAGAAAGTTAGAAATGTATTGAGTTTGTTATACCTTAAACTGTAGCTATTTAATTCTGCTTAAAGGATGACAAAATAGCCACATTCAAGGTAATATTATTATACCATTATTTTATTATTATACTAAATCTCTTTGATCTTAAATCCCAGTTCTTCCTTAACTAGGGAACATTTTTAAATGGCATTCCAGAAACTAAATTTATATGTCAATGTTATTAACTAGACATTATATTATGAGGTTTACTTCTGTTAAAAGGTCTGGAAACATAAAGAACTAAGCTTAATGTACCAAATTACACTCCTATAAGTCAAATTAGTAAAATATATTCATAACTCCCTGATGACAAAACATTAATTATGCTAATAAATTTGCTCTTGACATAAAATAATACCCTGTTTAGAAGTTATGTCAAACTAGTTGCTACAAGATCATAGAAATTTTTATTAAGCAGGAATACGAAAATATGAAACAATCATTTCTCAGCATAACCTCTATTAGGTTTATATGTTTCTGTGTAGTGTTTCCATCTTGCTAACACTTCACTGTAGAACTCAGTGTTCTTAGATTTACATTTCAAAATGATAGATTGGGACCCTCTAGGGATTCTAGTCATATTCCTTTTAAATCGTCTCTGAGTTTGGGAAACAAAAAGATCCCAGAAAAAGCAAGAGGAGAACTGCAGGGTGGATGGGGTCAGACTTCCCAATGGAATTCTCATAGAGCAATCCTGGCGGCCGAGGGAGAAAGAGAAGGTGCAATCTCTTGGTGGAAAAAAGCTTCTTCAGTGCAATTTCCTGAACTTTTTCTCATCATTGCAGCTTTACATTGCAAAAACAAAAACAACTTCATAATAGAGTCCTGATGTCATCCTGTATCCTTTGGGAAAAGAACTATGAAGACAATCTATGCAGTCCTCAAAATAGTAATCATTACCTTTTGAGCTGAATTATCAAACTCTGAATTTAATTTATCCATCAGAATACACAGGAAGCCATTTTTCAGATTGGACCTTGCTCTCTAGATCATATTGATAAATCCAACACTGGTCTCTAGTTTTGATTCATCTCATAAAATCATCTGCATTATCCTTGATCTTAACTTGTCTCTGAGTTAGTTGATCTTTGCACAATATTTTAGGTACCTATTAAACTGAAAGTTTGCTAAGACCAAGAAGTTCACTAAAATATTAAAAATACTAAACCTTGTGAGATCTCATCTTCCATAGATTTGGCATCAATAGTAATTTTATGGTCTTATTCCCCCAATTTCTAGACTTCCAACACAGTTTCTCCATAGGTGAGTGTTGAGAATTTTTCCTCTCAGCTCATCTTTGAGGTTTTCAAAACTTTTCTTTAAATACTTGATCCATTTTAAAATGGTTATTTCCCAAGAAACTTCAATTATCTCGGAAGCTGTTGACTTGCATTTTGTTAAATATTTATTATCACCTCTGATACGCACACACAGACACATACAACATGACTCAGAGTATCCTTCCTTTTGAAGCTACACTAAGGAAACTAAGATTAATAAATTATTGAGATAACTGCAGCCACCCACAGAGCACAACAACTTCCCTAAACACATCATGTTTGCAATGAATCCAATATATATGCTCTGGAACACTAATAGCAATACTTTCAAATTGCCCTCATTTGTCTTTGAGCTTGCCTACATTCAAACACTTGAAAGTTTCCTATTAAACTGTATAGAATTATGAAAAACCACTATTGAAAGTACCATGCATTTGAAAATATACATGATTAATTCCCCATGAGTTAAGAAATGTAAATGATCTTTCTGCACTTACATCACACAGTTCTACTATCTTCAGAGATGGCTCAGACCTTTCTCTTTTTAATACTTCTGCAGGTAGGAAAAGATTTGGATGTTGTACTTCTGTCACCAGAACTAGAAAATAAGATTAGGAAATAATATAGGAGGATATATGTTAGCTGACAATATCAATATTCTTTTTTTAGAGTGGCATAGCCATCAACAGGCTGGCTATCCACAGAAAGATTTAAACACTCTCAAGTTCCCTGATCAGACTGAATTAGCATTCAGTTTTTAAATCAACTACTTTAATTAAAGCAAAATAAATCTCAGGAATGGAAGGGACAGGAAATAAAAGATTTTGATGTGGAAATAGAGACCAAGGGCTAAATATTCAAATTTTGGATGAAACATTAAAGAAACCCAAAAGAAGCTGCTGATTGATCCTTGGTGTATTTAATTTGAAATAATAAATTGGAAAATATTTAATCACGTCTGAACTAACCATCATGCTCTTCATCACTTGCGTTTGGAGAAAACAGTGTCTCGTTAGTGGTTTCAGACGAATGCATGGGTTTATGAGGTTGTATCTTAGGAAGTTGGTCTTGTAGAGTTCTGTAAAATAAACAAAATAAAATACATCATCTGAAAATTTTCCAGAGGTGATCTTGACTTACTTAACAAATGAGTATAGAAAGTTAATGACAAAACTGTAACTGTAACTTCAAGGAAAAATAAAGAAAAATTATATAACTTCTACTAAAATCACTTGGTTTGTGAGATGGACACTGTACAAAATTTTTTGAACTGCATAGCTTCTTGTGTTTCTTAAAGAGGAGAATCAAAGTTATGATAACACTGGCCGGGGAGTGGATCCTAACTCCATGCGTGAACTTAGAACTATGTCCCTAGGGGTTTCTTTTACACTTAAATTATTTATCCTAAAAGACTAACATCTGAATGTGTGTTAGATCTCACTGCATAGGCCTTATATTGGTGAGTGCTTAGAAAACATTAGGACATTTTTTAAAGCTTCCACCCAAGGTGGTTTCACTCAAACTCACTGCTATTGAATTGATTCTGACTCAGAGTGACCCTAGTTAGGGGACAAGGGAAAACTGCCCTTGGGGATTTCTGAGAATGCAGCTCTTCACAGAAGTAGAAAGCTTCATCATTCTATCAAGGAGCAGTTGGTGGTTTAGAACATCTGGTCTGTAGATCGTAGCCCAACACATCACCACTCCACCACCTGGTGATCAAGACAAACACTGAGGAACAGGGAGAAGCCAGTATGCTTACAGGAAAAAAAAAATAGGCTATAAATTAATTCAGGCAGGCACAAACAAACAAACAATCAATTGGGAAGCTTAACATAAGAGTGCCCTCACAACTAGGACATATTGAGGGGGTGGTAGCCCAGTATTAGGTCAACCAACCTCCTTATAACTGTTATTACCACAAAACTTTCATTAAGAATCTTTGGGAGGAAAAAAAAAATGTTCAGTGAAATGTGACGTTAGCCACATATTGATGGGATTTCTATTCATTTCCTACACTTTTTTCTCATCAAGCAAGGGTTTCCCTGTAAGAAAACATTTCATCTGACTATTAAAGGATTTTCTGAAGCAATACAAAATAAAACAAAAACAGACTGGGTTCATAGGAAGGAAACTGACATTGCCGAGCAGAAAGCCACTCTGACGACCGAAGACCTCAAACCAGTCTATGTCTGGGAAAGATTTAGGACCACTCTTTATTGGGGGGTGGGGGGAGTCTCAAACCATGTATCGCTTCATCTGGAACATTTTGAATCCTTGATGTAGAGCAGATTAGGAGAGATGTCTAATGCAGGCAAGGTAACTTGCTGCCTTGTATAAATAGGAAATACTACCAAAGGAGAGATGTTCACTCTCAATCCTATGACGAAAAATGAGCACAATGTATCTGAAAGGTAATGATACTAGACAGGGTACCCAAAGTGCAGGCAGCTAGACCAGAGAGAGAGAAAGACAAAGGAAAGGGGTGATTTTTCTCATTAAGACAGAGAAGGCTCGATGGTGGGAGTTTCTCTGTGCCCTAGTCCATTCAGTTATATACTTAGGCCTTCTTGTAATGAAAAATTTAAGCTACTTTTTTTTTTTCACAAATATCACTTCAAAGACCAAGACCCCAATGCCATCTAGTGAGAACAGAAACTGCTTGGATGAAAGTTTGTAGACTCTCTTACACTCCACGAGTCCCCTCAAGAAACCTCTGAACACCTGTGATCAGGGAAAAAGTCCATTTCTTGACCATTCTAGTCATGGCTCGTCTTTCTGGGAGCTCTTAATAAATTCCTCCAGCACTGCTGCCATGTTTGAACAGAGTAATTATGTCTCTTGATAAAAGATAAGTATCTAATTCCACAGACAAAGGGCTGCACATTATTTAATTTCAACTCATGAGGACAAAACAAATTTATAAGGTAGAAAAGGTTGGTGGCTACCAGGGTTGCAGAAGGCAAGAGAGAGTAACCATGCAGGTGGAGTACAAGTGAATTTTGGGAGTGATGAAACTTTTGTTTTTGTTCCTATAGTGGCTACATGATTCTATGCATGTGCAGGAACTCACAGACTATACATCCCAATTTCAGCTGACCGCCAAAAGAACAAATAAAACATTCTCAGGAATATGTACAAAATGCTCCTTAGAGCCAAGGATGATTGGACTCACATAATGTGGACATGTCATCAGGGAAGACCAGTTCCTGGAGGACAGCATGCTTGGTCAAGTGCAGGGGCAGGGGACAAAATGAAGACCCACGACAAGATGGATTGACCCAGTGGTGACAACAGGCTGAGGCCTAACAGCCATGGGGAGGATGGCGCAGGACAGGGGAGGATTTTGTTCTGTTGTACTCAAGGTCACTATGAGTCAGAACAGATTCAATGACACCTAAGAATGAGAGCAACTTTTTTTTTTTTAAAGTAGCAACCACAACAGGACTGGCTAACCCACGCTAAAGGAGTTGGGAAAGAAAGGAGTAACCTGGGAACAGGGACCCTGGAGGCTAAAGACAAAAAGCACTGAGCACAGTCTGCTGCTCCGTCTGCTTCTCCCAGGAATCATGGCTGCTACTGCTGCTGCTGCTGCTGTTAGGTGGTATGGAGTCAGCTCTAATGCATAACGACTGGCACATCCAAAAGCATGGAGCTCTGTCTGCCCTGACACATCATCACAAACCTTAAGCACATCATTGGAGCCACTGCTTCAATCCATGTCCTTTTCTCATCTGATAATGTCCTTAAGAGAGAGAAATTCCAAAACCACCTTATATGTACAACAGGCTTACAGAAGTAGCAAATGTGCATGGTGAGATTCAGATTTATCTTTTATAACCAGGAGAAAGCATAAGATAAGCAACAAAAATTTCCAAATGAAGTCTTGCTCCTGGTTTGGAGTCAGAAGTGCATAAACTCCAGCTTACTTTAATAGGTATCCCAATATATGTGTATAGGTAATAAATGTAGCTATATGTGTCATCTAAATGGGCTAGTATATTTGCATAGACGTTTCCTCGCTTGGTCCTCTGAGAAGAACTATAGTTCAGTTAGCCAGGAATTCATTAAAAACCCTATTTTCTTTCCAAAATAAACAATCCACAATTCCTTGGAGAAGTGATCCCAGGGGTGAGGAAGGACAAACCCATCTTGGATGTGAGGAAAATAGATGGTTAATAAGCTCAAAACAGGCATCAGAATGTGAACATATGTCCAGAGACTGGCGACATCCAGTTCAGTGTCAGCTAGGATCTGTGAGAAATTCAGAAACACAGGCCCATCATAGGTCAAGTTATTGCCAAAATTACCTTTTCTAGGCAGTCCATAAGCTGGGCTGTGGAGCAAATTGAGTTGGAGGTCTTTAATGGTACTTTCCAAATGTAGAATTCTAGGCATCTTACATAATGTTAAAATGATAAATTATTCCAGCATTGATTTGTTTAATATTTTCAATCACCTATGTAATGTTGCCTTCAATGATATGCTCTTTCAGAAAAATACATCTGATTACTATTAGTAGAACTCTAAAGGTTTAATTGTCTTAAAAGTCGATTCTAAAAGTGTCATCTACAGAGTTAATACAAATGTAAGAAGTCTGAGAGTAACTTTTCAAAGTAATCTGTAATTTATACAGTATTTTTGCTATTATTGTTAAATTCTCTACCACATTTTTCCCCATAAATACTCTTCCATTTCTCAAGGCAAACCCTAAATTAATGATGTATCATACTCATAATTAGAATTAAAATTCTCATTAAAACTTCTGATTAGATGCTTCAAAGGGATTTTAGATTATTTTAAAAATTACAAATGCAAATAGAAAGCATACATATAAAATTGTTACTAACTGGAATATCACACAATAAGGAACATAGTTCTTATATTTCTTAATAATGTAAAACTTTAGATAATACCTCCTATGCTTCTTAAGCCACAATTTTTCCATATAGGATAGACTGTCTTCTTTAAATTCAATTTCCAATGGTTCGCTCCAAATTTTCAGATTTGTCTGTACTTCACATGCTCCCATTGAGTCTACAAAAGTCAGTATAATTTGTGTAAGCAATGTAGCATAGACCATAAAATTATAACATCTCCTTTTAAGATATAGAACTTTCAGGCATAAAGATTTTGATATTTATTGGCATAGTCACTCTTTTTAGGTTTAAACAATCCACAAGATGTAAGTAGTGGTCATATATTAAAGAACCCTATATAATTTGTTTCAATAATCCCTTAAAATGAAAAGGTCTTATCATTCACTAGTACTTTGCAAGCAACTAATTATCTTAAAGGAGAAAAAGAAATATAAGCATAAGTATTACATTATTACATATTATATAAATCCATCTGCATAATAGTATGTATTATAACTACTGACAATAATATTCGTATATAATGGGAAAGAGAAAACAAATAGTTTGGAATGTCACCTCCTGCAGGAGACAACTGTCTCATGAAATTACTTCTATAAAGCAATTTACTTTTAGATGCTTAAAATATTTCTAAAGTGTTACTAAATTAAAATCACTATTAAGAGATACTTAAAAATAATGAAGATTTCTGGGGGATAAATCCAATATTGCTAGTCTCTCTATTCTCCAGCTATCACTCCTCTGTACACCATAGTGAAAAGGCAACAGAGAAAAGTGAGAGGAAAATAAAAAGCTGGAAATAAACTTGAAAATTAATGTTGTCCCAACTTTGTACTCTAGACATTAAGGACTCATTTCCAGATACACCAAATTATCAGCAACAGAAATAAACTAAATGAGCGTGAATAGTCCCACTCCTATTTTTGCAGAGTACAGCAATACTGAAGAATGCATTATAAGGTGTCCTCAAAAACACTACCAGCATCCATTAAACTGAAAAAACATGAATTCCAGCCACAGAGAAGTGGTTGGGAAAGGTAATGTCCCTACCTGGAGCCTCCTTTTCTCTACAAGACAAAAGATTCCTTGACAGGGGAACTTAAAGAAACAAAAGACACACTTTTATTTTTTCCTGTGCACATCAAAAAGAAGGACCATTGTACTTAAGAGATAATCACAAACCTACAATCATGATTTGGGGAAAGCATTTTAAAAATTGGCATAAGAATCTTTTCCTGCAAGATAAAAATGAGGAGCCAATGCCAAGGGCTTAAATAGAAAGCAAGTGTTTTGAGAATGAGGAGGGGAACGGATGTTACAAATGTGCTTGACACACAATGGACTATGTATAGATTATGATAAGAGTTGTACGAGTTCTAAATAAAGTGATTTTTATATAAATAAATAAATTGAGGTACATACCGCAATGAATCTATAAAAGGTATGCAAATAAAATATTTTTTAAAAAACACATACAGAACCAATGATTTCACTAAAACATATTATAGTAACTAATGTATGACAATATACAATGAAATCATATATAAAATGGCATCCTATATAAAATATTTGATGGAGCATATTTAGGAATATAGATGTACATGCAATAATAAAATATAGATATTGCGGTGGCCATGTACTCGATGTCAGTTTCATGACTGGGAGAATGGGGGTGGAGTCTAGCCTGTCAATCTGAATCTAGCCTATGATGCCTCTGTGTGGGCATGGCTTTCTCCTGAGAATTCTGGGAAGGCTCGCAGTATTTCCCAATTGGAGTAGAGAGACTTGACTGAGTTCTTTGGAGATGAACTACTGACAAGATGAGATGACAGCAGGCTGATAAGTTGTGGAGACCAGAGGAGCCACTGGACGAAGTTGGGAGGAAGGCATGGCTGAGAGCCTTCCGCAGCGAGCTCGGAAAGAGCAAACATGGCAGATCCTAGTTAGGACTCCTGGCTTCCAGAGCTGTGAAACAAGTCTCTGTTCTTATAAACCAACCAATACTCTTGGCAAACAGATTAATGATATTTTCTAGTAGCCTTTTGCTATTTAGTGCTTTCAGCAGGATGTCCCTGACTTAGGATTATCTGTAGTAAATGTAGAATCTATGAAATTATGAGGCAGGTTCCTTATAAAACATGTTTTATGAACTATGCCACAGACTTTGGCTTGTCTGCAAATTAATCCTTCACTAGTTACTTTTGGAGGGGTGGAGGGTTTTCTTTTCTGCAATTTTCAAAAACATTTACAGAGAGAATTGGGTTTCCATTCAACAACTCATAAACATTTGGTTTGTGGCATTGATTGCAATCTCCCAATGAGACACCACTCCTCCCCCTTCTTCCCATGCATGCCCAAATCCATTCGTTCAATTCTTTGCTGACTTCCGATATTCATCAGTTCTGATGTTCATCCAGAAGGGCCACTTTGATCTCATATAGATTTTTTTTTCTAAAGAGTGCCTACGTCCCTCGTGTTACTGCTCACTTTATAAACCTATATACTGTTTGATTGAAATTTGAGCCACTGGAGACTTGGGCTATGGTGCATGGCTCACATTCTAGCTATTTCCCATAATCCACAGCACAAACATTTTTAGGTGAAAGTGTGGTTGAAATGTTGAAGGAAGTGCTAACAGACCGGTGTGGCTGAGGCTAGATTAGCAATGAGAGTATTATGATAGCAGGTAGCAGTATTATGATATTCTGATAGCAGGTAGAACCTAATCATATAGAACCAAATAAGTCCTCTTTGCAAGGTTTTTGCCTTTTGCTTTGAGGGAAAAAATAGCCCTATACAACTAAAACTCAAAATACATCATGGAAATAACTAGAAATCTTGGATATTAAAACATGACCTAAATTAAATGACCAGGAAATGTATACAAAGATGCTCAATACTCTTTATAGTAAGAGAGTAAGTATGCATAGCATGTGATATAGGTGTACACATTAGGAGCCTTGGTGACCAAGTCAGGAAAGCTTTCGACTGCTACCTGGTGGTCAAACATGTGAGTTATTTGCTCAGGAGAAAATGAGCCTGCCTGTTCCCATAAAAATGGACAAGGCCTTAGACATCCTATATCTTCTCACTATTAGTTTGGCTACATGGTGGTGTTTTGTTTTTTCTCTTTTGGCAGTACATGAAAATTATGAATTCATTAGTACACACATATTTGTTTATGTACCCCGTAAGCATATAACAAAACAAGTGTCCCATATGCTGGTTCTTATTGACAACAAAGATGTGCAGGTCTGACAATATTAAGCATGGACAATAATGTGACAAACTTGTAGGTCAGAGTATAAGGTGGCACAAGTACTTAGGTAAATAATGCAAATTTAATAACAGCTGAAGAAATGGATCTACTGGGACCCAGCTATTCCATTTCTAGGATGTCTACCCCTAAATAGAGACACGCTAGAAATGTGCGCACATATATGTCCCAAGGAACCAGCCAAGAGTGTGCATAGTAGCATAAGGTGTAACAACAAAAAATGGGAAATAGTCCAACTATCAACATTAAAATGGAGACATATAATGCAAGACTATTTGGTAGTGAAAATAAATAAAATAGAGCTGTGCATGTCTTCATGGACATATCTCAGTATCCTGCTATTGAGTGGAGGACGTCACCAATGAATCCTGATGGCAAACATGCACTTATATAATGGTCTCATGCATGCCAAGTTAACAGTTCAAGGTTTAGAGATCTAGTCATGTATTAAATTAAGGGGGAAGGAAGGGTAAAGAAAATATAAAATGCATGTTAGTAAGAAACTTTTACAGAGATGAGAAGATGCACAAGAGAAATACAAAAAAATAATTATAGTTCATAAATAATCAAGGGTTCATGAGGGAGGAGTGGTGGGGGAAGGAGGAGGGGGGAAATGAGAAGCTGATACCAAAGATTCAAGTAGAAATAACATATTTTGAGAGTGATGGTGGCAAGAAATGTGCAAATGTGCACATCCAATGGATGGACACTTGCATTGGGATAAGAGTTGTATGAGCCCCCAGTAAAATAATTTTTTTTAAATGACCAAAATAGAAAACCACATATTCAAGTGTGGTGAAATGTCATGAATTGGCTTTATATTTTTTTTAACATACAGAACCTGGCACTCTGCCTGGTAAAGTAAAGGAGTCTCCAAATGAGGAAGATCCTATACAAGATGGCCTCACATGGAGGCTGCCATAATCTGTCTGCTCAGACATAAGGATTGCGTGAATAGAGGCCGGACTGGCACTGCCTGGCACTGCTGTACTCAGTGCTATTGAGTCAGAACAGATTCAAGGGAACTTTACAACAACTACTACCTGTGCAAGTTCATAAATGTTCTTTTTTAACCTATTTATTACATTGTATAAGACCGATTAGAAAAGAATTTGAATATATAATAATATTGATCTAAAACATACACACATTATATAAAAATATTTAACGACAGATTTTAGCAACAAATATCCTTAATGACATCACAGCAGTAGTCACACAGCTGACCTCACTTCTCTATTTCTCATTTTGTGTTGTTACATCTTATGCTGCTATGCATACTCCTGGCTGGGTTCTTGGGTACATATATGTGTACACATTTCTAGGGTGTCTGTACTTAGGAGTAGACATCCTAGACATGGAATAGCTGGGTCACAGGCAGTCCATTTCTTCAGCTGCTACTAAAGCTGAATTATTTACCTAAGTGTTTTACCAATTTACACTCTGACCTACAAGTTCATCGCATTATTGTCAATGCTTAATATGGTCTTCCTCCCTGGAGGTGGGGCAGACACACTTTCGGCTTGACTTTCCTGTTGACAAGCCACATGAACCTACACTGGTGGAGCCAGAGCCAGAGCCCTGGAGCTGGTGTCGCTGTAAACCCTAATGGACTTGAATCAGCACATTAAATCCCCCATCTTAGGTAAATACCTTTACATTGATAAACCCAGTGTGATCAAACTTTATTTACTCCAACAATTTATACAGTGTATCTCAGAGTGCTATGTCAATGGAGGTCACTCTCATGAAGCTGTGTTATATGCTTTTCTGTTTTTCAGTAGATGAAACCCAGGGTTTTTTGAAGCTATAGGGATAAAAAGTAGAAAAAGGGGTTTGGGGGGAGGAGGTGCCGTAGTGGTAGGGGGCTGGTAAAAAGATGATAATGTGAAGGAATCCAGGTAGAAAAAAAATACTGTTTGGAAACTGATTGTGGTACCAATTGTACAATTCTACTAGAAGTGATTGAAATATGGAATATGATATATGTAATTAATCCTCACTAATGATATATATGCTCATATTTGCTACTGCCACACTTGTTTCCTAGCTCATGTGACACAAATAGACAAGACAGCTGCAACCTCTTGAGTTCACCCTATTCCCATGGAGTACAAACTGTACTCCTCCGTCATTATCCATACTGTTCACTTCAGAGAAGACATGTTTATATCCCTAGTGGTGAAAACCTGAACTTGTATCAGAATATTAACTAAAGAGAAGAGCATAAGATATGAAGAAGAGAACAGAAAAAATTAAAATAGACTCTCCTTATTTCTCAAGTGTTTGGTAAAAAGGCTGCTAATATAGTTATTTATATCTATCAAGAAAATTAAAGGCAAACAACTCTAATCCCAACATAGAAAAATTGTAGAGAAAGAGCCCTATCAAAAACTCTCAGTGGCTATATAACTGATTTAGTAATCTTTATAGAAAATAATTAGACAATAATCACCAAAATTAAATTATATCTACATATACCTACATGTATTATACATATTACACATGTGTATATACATATATTATGTAAGTCAATATAATATACCTATTGCATATGCATATATGTATTTATATATAGCTACATATAATATGTGTTAGCATGATCTTGCATTTATGGTCACAAAGAATGGAGATTTAAAAGAATGAATTCAATTTGATGTCAAATATCCAATTTATGAAAGCTGCCATACTTGGTTTTGCAGCTTGTGGGCTTTGCTGCTCACTGCTGTCATGACTTCCGGTTCTCCATTGATTCAGAACTTCCTGAAAGGACCTGGCAGAGGCTTCTTCATTGAAGGATCCTTCACTCAAGAGCCCATGCTTTTGATGTGTGGAGTCTGCTTTTTCTGGTGATGTGAATTCTACCTAAAGTGATTAAAAATACATGTGTAAATGTGCTTGACTAAATTTCCCGTACTTAATTATTAGTCATCATAAATTAGACAATTTTTAACTTTAGAACAGGCTGCCTTTATTGTACCTATTTGTGCATGTTACTGTCCTCTCTGAACTCTCCCTAGAGTGCAGGACTGACGTGTATCACTAGGCTTTCTGCTAGTGGTCTCCTTGGGCAGTTATACAAACCTTGTTACTAACCTTTCTGCTCTTCCAGTCACCTGCTCCCAGCAACTTCCCATAGCAGAAGAATAGTTTTTGGAATGGTTATACATTCAAGTCACCTGCCTACTCAACCTAAACTAGCTGTGGAATCTTAATTTCCTACCGGGACATAAGGGCTGATATGACCACACAGCCATTGCCCTCTCCAACCACATGTCTTGAAGTTCTATAAACCTGGCAAGTACATCCCTACCTCAGGGTCCTGCACAATGTTTACACTGATTGTCTGCAACTATGGCCTTTATTAATTTAGTCTTTGCTCAAATGACACAGTCCAAGAAAGATCATTGTTAATGCTACAAAAAAACAGTCTTTATTTCCTTCCCTCTATTCCTTTATCGGCTTTTCTGTTCTCCCTAGACACATTTCCATGTGGATTTACACAATGCAGTAATTTGTTTGCTACCTACCTGTCTTTACCCATTAGAAGACAATGAGAGGACGAGGATTTGGTCTTCTTCCTCAGTCCCAGAAGCATTGCCTGGCACAAAGTAGCTTCTCATTATAAGTTATAAGCAAATTATATGCAAAGTAACAGATCGATTAATTATATACTTAAATACAATTGATTAAATATATACCATATGTACATGAGTACCAGCTGATCCAAATATAAGCCAAGGCATCAAATTTTAACAGAAAAACTGGGAAACTTACAGACTTGAATACAAGCCTAGGATTGGAAATGCATTAACTATGGGTAAATTTCAAAATAAAAATAGATACCTGTAAAGTTACATTAATTGAGGCATCAGTAGGTTGAATGTTTTTGAATATTTATTTCAAAGAAAAGTAGTGAATAATAAATAGTAAACTAACTCTGTAAGTGGAAAAGAGGGTCAACAAAAGCAATATGGTATCAACGATAACTATACATACTGTGTTACTGCATGTACTGCATTAATACAAATGCTGCCTTACTGCATGTACAGAATGTAGCTTGTATAGTCTGAGGTCTAATGCAGGTTAATGACATTCCAGAATGTGATGACATGACGGTTTGCATGGAGCAGCCTCTGTTTGGGCTCATAATAAACACTCATTACAGTATACACAGCATTACCACCTATGTATGGGAAGTGCTAACACAACACACACAGTAACACAGTGCATATGAGCCCTAATACAAACAGTTCTGTGCAAGCATAGTCAACACTGGGTCCAGATTGGGGTTAATAAGAAAATAAAACATAAAACATAGCAGATTAAGTACTGTAAGGAAATGCACTGTATATGCAAGTCCAGAGATATGATGGTACTTGCATTCGACAATGCTGGGGAAGATCAAGGGGGCGTGGCCACGAACAGGTAAATTGTAAAGGCTTTGCCATTGCTCACAGCCCTGAAGAAAAGTGGGAAAAGAAGAGCAGCGACATCCAACCTTCATCTGGCAAGGATGCAGTGCACTCCAGGTACCAGCTCTCAGCAGCAGACAGGGTCAAACTCAGTACGACATGGACAACACAGAGGCTGCCGGCATGCAGGAGAAAAGAAGCCAATGGACCACCCACAGAGGCTGCAAGCACCTGCAGATGAGCAGGAGGGATGGGAGCACACCCACACTGCCCCAGAGAACAGGTGAGTGGGACCCTCGCTGGAGCATAAACTGAGGCGGGCTTTTTGAGCTTAAAAATGTGCTTTAAAACTTGGCTTATACATAAGTATATACAATAGCTAGATATAGATCTACATGTATCCACACTTAGAATTCAGTGATTAGAGAAGGATAAATTTAGTAAAAATAAAAAAAGGGGAGATTGACGACAAGGGTCAACCTATAACCCTCACTCAGGGAGACAAAAAGTGGGTGAGGGGAGACAGAGGACAGTGTAAAAATGAAAATAATAACTTATCAAGGGCTTGTGAGGGAGGACTGGTAAGGGAGGGAAGGGGAAGAAATGGGGAGCTGATATCGGGGGCTCAAATGGGAAGAGAATGCTTTGAAAATGATGACGACAGCATATATGAAAATGCGCTAGACACACTGGATGAATGTATGGATTATGATAAGAGATGTGTGAGCCCCCAATAAAGTATTTAATAAAAAAAGAAAATTCAAAAGGAGATGATACATACAGAGTACTCATGACATGTAAGGCACACATATACCTAGATTATTTAATTCTTTATATACTGCCCCTTGTTATATAAAACTAGAAAGTTGGATCCTCCAGAACAGTTCAAGGGTATACTCTGATGAACTTTTTTTGTGTGCTCGGTAAGCATGGCTTTGATACTCCACAGATAAACCCTGGCTCTGTCATCAGTAACAAACTTTGACATTGGCCAAGTTACACTTTCTGAACTACAGTGAAAGGGGAATGGGATCTAAAATGTAAGAAACATAGCCTGAGTCAAAATGTGAGAAACTTCTCCCTCTACAGAATCATAAAACAAGTCTATTAGACAAATTTTGGAATGAGTTGATAAGAGCCTACCGAGTGCAACTCTGAACCAGTCATCAATCAGAATAGCTGTCAAGATTTGGTATGAATCCAGTTTTAAAAAACTGTGAAATTGCCTGACACCTAAAGCACTTGGCAAGGTTTTAAAGTTTTACCATCTCTGAAGTCTTAACCAATATAAAACTACTATATTTCCTTGCAGATGTGCATTTACGTTTCTCCTAAATAACAATTATCAACATTGTAGGAAAGTCCAGAATGTCACATGATCAATGGATCATTCATCCAGGAGATCAGTGTTCCATTAAATCAGAGCAATCTGATTGAAAATATTTTTGAAATTGGAATGCATTTGATTAATTTTAAAAATCCACATTAAAATAAATGTGATAAAAATAATCTGCAAAATGCTACAACTCTAGGTAAGCTTTCAAATGACAGTCTCCCTAATGACCAGTGACAGAGAATGTCCCCTCAGTTGTCCTCAGCTTACCTCAGTGCTGCTTTCCTGTAAGAAGAGAGGTTTTGCTCTCTGGTGACTTTCACTTTTCTCTTTTGTAGCATGATTCTCCCCTTTGCGTTCATCTGGACGAGCTTCCTTTATAAAACGATGGGCAACATCCAATACACTGGATATTATTTGAGGTTTTGCCTATTAAAAAATCAAAAAATTACTAACATACAAGTCACATAATCATAATACATTAATTGCATTTTCATTATCCTATAACCTTTAAATCAAATATATTTAATGTATACAAAAACAAATTAATAATTGGCCCAAAAAAGACATTAGTGGCAACAACCATCTAATCAACGGTTGTTTGGATCTGGTACCATCTGAAGGATTTAAAAACATTGTATCATTTAATCCTCCAGGCAACTTTAAAACATAGCTTCTATTTTTGTTGTTAGGACAAAGAAATCAGAGCTCCAAGTGTCTAAATAATTTACCTTAAGTCACATGGTAAGTAGGGAGCAGAGCTGGAAAATTACTCTAGGTACGCATAATCTAACGTAAGCCTTGCCATTATGCAAATCCCACATAGAAATGTGTGTTGTTGTTTTCTTGGGCACATCATAGCTGAAGAACAAAATATAGCTAATGTGATAGAGGCTGAATAAGCAGTAATGAGCATGTTTTTGTAATCGGTAATCATTTTTTAGTTATAGGAGATTTCTAGACAATGCTGAGGTTTCTGAGTGGAACAGGTAGTTTTCAATCAAATGGTAATGGTTTCCAATCATAGTTCATCTAGTGGCTGTGAGAATAAAAGCCCGGCAAACTGTTCCCATAAAGATCAGGGTTGTTGGTGTTGTTGCTAGGACCTATGCAGCCCATTCTTACACCAAGTGGCCCTAGGCCCAAAGGAATAAAACTACCCAGCCTCACAATCATTGCCATAATTGAGTCCATTGTTGCAGTCAGCATGTCAAACCTGTCATGCTAATGTGCCCAAAGCATAGGAGACAAAGTATATGACATTCCTGCTCCTAAGAAGCATTCTATTTCTTTGGAAACAAATTCGTTCTTTCTTCTGGCATTCCTGGTCTTCCTTAACATGATAATGCAAAGCCATTAATTCTTTTTCAGGCTTCCTGATTGTTTATCCAGCATTTGCAAATGTCTGAGGAGATTAAAAATGTCACACCTAGACACAACTTACCTTAAGAGTGACATTTTTGATTTTTCACTTTCTGAATTGAGGTCATCTGATGGCTTGACTACAGCTTCTATCAGTACTGACTGTGGGTTTATGTAAATAGAAACCCTTGACATCTTTGCTGTTTTCTCCTGTTATCATGATGTCGCATGACGGTTTCCTTATGAGAATATTTGTTTTTTATAGGATGAAGGCTGGAGGATTTGGATTTTTTTAAAGGTGTTTGTTTGTTTCTTCCCCAGAGCCTTGAGTTGTTCTATAGAGAGTTGTGAGTTGGGCTGCAAGGTTAGCAGTTTGAACCCAGCAGTTGGTCCATGGGGGAAAGATGAGGCTTTCTACTCAGCAAAAGAGTTATACTCTTGGGAAACTAAAGGTACAATTTTACTCTTTTCTAGAGTTAGAATTAACTTGATATTTGCGATATTTCTTTTTTTTTTTTTCAGTAAGAAGCCCTGGGGGTGCTGTTGGGGAAGCACTTAACTGTTGAAGAAAGAGTTAGCCGTTTGAAGTCACACACTGCTCCTCAAGAACAAAGTGCAGCTGTCAGTTCCTGCAAAGACTTCCAGCCTCAGCACCCTGTGCAAGGTCACGGTCTATCCTAATTAACTCAAGGGCAGTGAGTTTGGTTACTGCAAAATTGGGTAAAGTTTTACAGTGCAGATTGTTGGTTTTGCATTCAAATATTTATATTATATTTCACCTTCATTGCAAGCCCCTTAGTGCAACTTCCTAAGAAAGTGTTTCAAATTGTTTTCTTTCAAAAAGCAAAGTTCTGTCTTGTGCATAAAACATGTCATTAATGACTCTTCTTTCAGCTTGTTACCGAGCTTTTTGACATAAAGTCTGATTTCTCAAATCATTTACTTTTTATACAGATCAAGACTGGTAAAGAGACACAAGTCTGACGCTCATCTTTCCTGATTTTAAACCCCATAGTATCTCCTTATACTATTTGAAGGATTTCCTCTTAGTCTGTCTATGAGTCCTACGGGAACATAATAAAATGTTCTAGAACTCTCATCATTCACCATGTTATTTATAATTTATTTATTTTTATTTTGGGGGGAAGCATTACTGCCCTCTGGTGGACGTGGGAGCTACCCAGCGCTGCTCCTGAGAGCCGCCACTGGATTTGAACCGCCAACCCATGGGCCCCAGTCCCGCACTCAACCACTTACGTCACTGGGGCTCAGCCATTATTTATAATTTCTTATGGTCCAAAGAGTTAGATGACTTTGCATAGTCAATAGAGTATCTTGTGTTGGTGTTCTCTGCTTTTATCTATATTTTTCTGACATCAGCAATGTATCTGACATTCAAAAATGTAATGAATTATTTAATAAGGTTCTTTTAGCCACTCTTTGATAGTCACACCAAATGACCCTTATTTTCCTGATGAGTCTGGGTAAGACGAGGCAGGAAGGTTCTGGTTGCATTACGTATATGATTCAGATGTGAGTGATTGTCATCCTGCTGTGTATAACGTGAGCCTTTTCAGAAGCAATGGGAAAGAATTCTACTATCAGCATGAGCTAGGCATGGAGCTTGCCCTCTAAGCCTGGAGATCTCTCAACGATGGGCTTTCTTGTTCTAGAAGACAGCTTTACCACCAGAGGAGTGACAGAGGAGTGGCAGCAGCATAACCACACGCGAGAACACGAGCCACAGTAGTGGAGTTCCCAGCCACCACAGCAAGCAAAGCTGAGTGCTTTGGAGCAAGACGCTTGTTTGTGTAGCAGACCTGGTACAGTTAACTACAAGGTTTCTTAGGATTGACTCCAGCTCATGACAACACACACACACACACACACACATGTGTATATATATACATGTATATGTCTGTGTATTTGAGCCCACTGTTGAGACCACTGGGTCAAATCATCTCACTGATGGTTTTTCTCATTTCCAGTAACTTTATACTAAGTATAGGAGCCCTGGTGGCATAAGGGGTTACTTGTTGGACTTTGAACTGCAAGGACAGCCGTTCAAAGGCACCAGTCACTTTTCAGAAGAAAGGTTATCATTTCTACTCTTGGAAAGGTACACAGAAAGAAACCCAGAGGGGGCCATTCTACTCTGTCCTGTGGGACTACTGGAAGTGGGAGTCTACTCAAGGATTGTGTGAGGCTTTGTATCTTTTACCAAATACGATGCCCTTTTAAAGGAATTGGCTTCCCTGGTTGTATGGCCAAAGTAAGCAAGATTAAGTCTCATGATCCTCACATCTAAGGGGAATTCCATGTAAAGAACTTCTAATACTATTTTGTTCAGCTTCTGGAAGTCCATAGAAAATGTCATGTTCTTTACAGCAA
Organism: Nesogale talazaci; assembly: GCA_004026705.1. Taxonomy (NCBI): domain Eukaryota; kingdom Metazoa; phylum Chordata; class Mammalia; order Afrosoricida; family Tenrecidae; genus Nesogale; species Nesogale talazaci. The sequence goes on along the minus strand of PVJH01007985.1, from coordinate 6,826 downwards.
CTCAAATGCATCAATTCTTCTCTTGTTTTTCACATTTTCCTTTTATCATTTTGCAGTGTTCACATGCATTTGAGGTGATTGCAAAAACACATGACTTAGATGAGATGCAATTTATTCATCAAAAATTTTAAAACTTTAAAGATGTCTTTTGCATCCATTTTGCCCAGTGCAATATTTCATTTGATTTCTTGACTGCTGCTGTCATAGGTGTTGATTGTTAATCTAAGTTGAAAGCAACCTTAGTGAGCGTGCTAGTATTTAAAATACCAGTGGGCACCATTGTAAACATCTTAGCAACACACAAGCTTGACTGTTTTTAGACTACAAGTCATTCGTCTGCAGTCATCATGTAGGTCTGAACCACATACCTTCTGACTGTTTAACCAATTTGTCCCAGGGTTTCTTGGTCTGGAAAATACATACCCCAAACCAATCAACTTCAGCAAGTTAATTTCCATCCCATGGGAGAACTACCACCTCATAGGGTATGCAAAGGTTTAAAACTTTACAAAATAAAACCACCACATGTTTCTTCTGGTTAAACCATGACCATTTCAATCAACAGACAAATGATCTAAACATGCAACATGAGGGCGCTTTAAAAAACATCTTGCATGCTGAAAGTAAAGGGAGAAGATGTTGCTAAAGAACCAAATCCAATGGCTGAAGAAAGGAATTCATCGTCTTCCCCACCCTCCCAAATCTTTGGAGTAGTTAAAAAGAACAAGTGAATTGAGGAAAAGACCTTTTCTCTAAGGAGTCTCTTATCAACAACTACCACTGGTCTGTACAACGACTCTTAGGGAAAGCTGCAGAATTCTGGATCTAATCTGAGATTGAAATAAATACCAGGGGGAGACTTAAGGTTGTCAGAGGCTTGATGGGAACCTGGCAGTGGGGAGACATGAAATACTTCTTAGCAAATAGACTCCAGATGGAGGAAAGGTCAGCAGGAAGCAGACGGGATTATTTTGCACTCTCCCATGGAAATATTTCTATTTAAAAATGGTTATTTACTTACTTATTTGGCTAAGATTATATTAAAACTTACTAATCGGGACCTTTTATAAAAGTATTATAATGCATTTGCAGTTTGATTCTTGCCTGAATTTGTGAACATCAAATTCATAAGTAATATTTACATGGAATTAATAAATCACCATGAAATTGACAAATGTGACCAATACAAACACATTGCTGTCAGCGTATTAAGTCATGGAATCTGCTCCAAATTTTCCCAATGATCAGCAGATCCAAAAGAGAAGTCTCCATTCCACTCCAGTACAAGGAAGGGAAGGAAGGTGAGAGGAAAGAAGGAAGGGAGGTAAGCGAGAGAGACCAAAATATATAATACGTAGCTAACTTTCCAAAAACAAAAAATAAGGAAAAACTCCTGAGAATAACTGAGGGAAAAGGAAAAAAAAAACTTATTAGATATTTCACCAGAAATTATGTAGCCAAGAATGCAAAAAGAAGATATAAGTAAAACTATGGAGTATAAACAACAACAGCTGCATAATAAGAATCCTCTATACAGCATTAGTGTAGTTCAAATACTACGATGGTTAGATTGTCCACTGGCTGCACCCATGGAAAGATGTGGGTGAGACCTACCTCTCATCAGGACACAGCTTGACGAGGCCTCCTTGGCTGTGTGGCCTATCTATGAGATAATGTGTAGAGCAGTTCTCTCTCTTGGCCTGCCTCTCCTTCCTTCTTGCTAGGCTTCTGTATGCAGCAGCTGGAGCTGGCAGCCTATATGTCCTTCCAAATAAGAACTAGAGTACCTTGTCATATTCTTGGACACACAAATCTCTGGGAACAGTGGCCTGTGATCTCCCAGTTTCTAACACACACACACACACACACACACACACATATATACATATTTATATATATATAAATTCATATATATTAATTTTCCCCTTTGTGTAAGATGTGCCCCTTGTAGGAAATACAAATGGATAGAAATCAAAGTGAATGGCAATACTGGTTTCTGATTTTTTTTAAATAGCTTGAGACAAGGAATGCTATTGCATGATGAAAGGGTTAGCTGCATGGGAAGATAAACCAGAACAAACATCTATGCACCCGTGAAAGAACCTTAAAGTACATAAATCAAACCAACAGAAATGAAGTGAAAATAACCCCCCTACAATGAGAGGAAGAGACAACGCACCACCATAAATGAGCAGAGCTACAGAAATGAACGGGAACAAGAAGGTTGGGAATACAGAGTCAGTAAGGTTTGACCATCCTACATGCTAATAAACCGAGAGAAACACGAGCCCAAATACTAGCCCAAGAAAATGGCAGCATTATTCACAATAGCAAACATATGGGGGAACTTAAAAGCCCATCAAAGAAAGAATGGATAAACCAATGTTGGTGTGCACACATAGGATGATATAATGTAATATTAAAGTAGAGCAGTGCCGCTTCTTGACATTTATTGATTATACACCCGATCACTGACTCCTTTGGACTAGACTGGTATTAATTTTTGCAAAAGAAATGACTACAAGTGTGTGTGTGTGTATGTGTGTGTAAAATGAATATTTCTACTCTCCTTCCCATACTTGGTAAAGTCTTCAGTATGGATTACAACTCAAGGTAAACAAGACAACATTTTCAGGATTGGACCTATAGGTGACATGATGATAAATGAAGGAAGAGTTGAAGTTGAAATGATATTCATATTGCTTTGATTCACAAACAATGCTCATGTAAACAGTAGTCCGGAGATCAAAAGATGCATTATATTGGGTAACTCTGCTACACGAGATCTTATGAGAGTACTGAAAAATAACGATATAATTTTGAGGAATAAACTTTGCCTCCCAGAGCCAGGACACTTACTATTTCCACATATGCACGTGAACATGGGACACTGAAGAAGATTAAAGAAGAGCTGATGCATTTGAATTAATGTGCTGGTGAAGAATACTCAAAGTACCAGGGATAGCCCACAGGACAAACAAATCTGTCTTGGAAGAAGCGTGAGCAGAGTGTTCTTTAGAAGCAAGAATGGCAAACCTTTCCCAAAACCAATACCATTTGGGAATGCCCTACTACTCAGAAACTTCCAGTAAATGAGTCAGTAAGTTTCTGGGTTATGACACTCAGAGTCACAAGATAGTTCCTACTTCCCTTTAATGGTAAGTGGCTGGTTTTTGCCAGGCTTCAATAAAAACAAATGAACCCCAACTCTCAACAAACTCATCACAATCATTATCGGTTGCTGAATGTTTGGCTTTAAAGTCAAGAAAAATGTTTCTAACCTTCTCTTGCACTAAAGCAAGGCTATATAGGAACTATGCACAACCATGCCAACTTACTTAAAATTCTACTTAACTAAGGGGTGACCTGGGGGTGCCCATATTCTGCTACTTTTAAAATAACCACAGCTACAAAACTTCATTCTTCATATATGTCTTACATTATTTTATTTTCATATCTTTCCAAAATGTTTCTGTTTATTAGAAAATGCTGGCTCTCCTACCTGTTATGATATTATATATGTGGTTGCTTGGGTTTTTTTTTTTTTTTTGGTTCAGGTCAAATGTTATCCAACTCCAATGAATATCCAATGACATTGTAATAAACAAGTCTAAAGGGAAAATTGCTTAACCTCTGAGAGGCTAAGACTTCTTCCCCCACTAGCCTGGGAAAAATTAATGCCTTCCAGAGTGCTCTTTCAACTCCTTGCTTCTGTACCTACCATACAGTTGCTCCGCAGACTGTGGTCCATGAATCAGCAGCCCCGGGAAGCTGGCTGGAAGCACGAGACCTCAGGTCTCACTCAGACCTAATAAATCAGAATCTGCACTGTAACATATTAATTTGTATGCACGCTCACTTTCAAGAAGTTTTGTCTGCATACTTTATAATTAGTCAGCTATACTGAAGCTGGTTATATGATGGAGTTTCAAAAAATTCACAAAATTTTTAATTAAAAGATAATGGAAGTTTTCCATGAAGTTTTTTCAAGTGCCATCATAAACCTGACTTCCCTCTTTGTTATTCCACACTTTCCACTCCCCTGTCTACGACAAGCCTCTCCCTCAAATCTAATAGCTGCAGTGTTACTTGACCCAGATTAACACTTGATAAAGTTGGACAGCATCAAATTAAATGTAGCTGACTTCATGAGATAAAAATGACTAAAAATTTTATCTGAACATCCCTTCCTTATGCCCAAGATAAATATGTGTCAGTAGGACAGAGTCAATGACACTATTAATAACAGCACAAATGGCAAACCTTTTGGAGAGGAGGTGTTCTCACCTGTAAGATGAGGATATCTTTATCTATATGTATATTATAAATTCAACACATTCTATATAGCTGTCATTCCATCTAGATTACAATAAACTATTCCTCCGTAAGATAAACAGTTTAAAGAACCATAGAAGTGAAATGTTTCCAAATTAAATTGACAGAAGAAGAAATTCTACAGCTGGTAAAATGAAGATAGCAATAAATTATCTCCTTGTCCTTCACACACACACACACACACACACACACACACAGGCACACACAAATGTAAAACTGGAAGATCTGTGAGAAATCATATTATGGCTTTTGGAATCAACTAAATACAAACAACGGGTTGAGAAGGGCAGATTTGCTCACGATTTACAACAACAGTGAGGCAATGAGTGTATAGCCTCCTTGGTGGAACTGTTTTCATCCACTATTATCCCCCTCACAAGTTTCTCAGGAACACTGGGGCCAGAATGATCCTCCCCATGGAGTGTCCTGGATTCCTGGTCAGAGGCAGGCATTCGCAGCTGCAGGAGTATCGTCAGAAATGAGAACACATTGCAACCGCAGTACCATTATAAGGAAACTCGACAGAGTCATTAAAAATTGACAGGCATATCATGGTTATCAAGTCAATTGTCACTCATAGTCACTCTACAACATGGAGTAAAACTGCCACGAGGGGTTTCTACAACTCTTAAATCTTTACAGATGAAGAAAGCCTAAAGCAGAGGTTGGCAACCTATGACCCGGGTTACCTAGTGACCCACTGGGAAAACTTTAGGGATCCACTAAAGAATTATTAATTATAATGATTGGTAGGCATTCTTACCAACAGATTAAAGTGATTGCTTTTGCTTTATGGCGATGACCAGAGATAGAGGGCAATCTCTGGGCCGTGGTGCTTCTGATTTGGTGAGACCACTGTGGACAGCCGGCTGTTGGTGGCAGTCTTCTTTGAGGTGAGTCAAACACATGAAAAGCAATGTGTGTAGTTTGACTTAAACCAGATAGATCTCATGAGACTTGTCTGTGGATGAAAGTACTAACATAGATAACATTGCAAGGCTTGCAATAGTTACTCATTATGGAGCTATTGATTCTCCAGTTATTCATGAAGAGTTGTGTGTACTTTCACCAATGCTAGGTACTACGAAAGTTATTGACATTTTAAAGAAAGTTCAAGAATTAATTAAATTTGAAAATGGATATGTTTTTATTTGAAGAAAAATTATTTTCTGTCACAACTAATGGGAAACAAGCAGAGTTAGGAAAACATGTTGGCTTTGTAAACCTATTGCAGAAGGAATTTGGAAGAGAAGACCACTACTTCCATTCCACTGTATAATTCATGAAGAAAATTTATGTGCAAAATCCTCCTCAAAACAGTTAAATGAAGTGATGAGCATAATGATTAAAATTACTAACACAATTTTAGCTTGTCTTGCCTTGAATCACAGAAAATTTAAGATGTTTTTAGAAGAAATTGAATGTGAATATTAATGCATACTGAAGCTCTCTGATTAAGCAGAGGAAAGGTTCTAAATTGCTTTGTGGAATGTATTGATGCAATTGAAATATTTATGAGTGAAGTCAGTGAAAGTTTCCCTCATCTCAAAAATAAAAAGTGGCTTCTTAAATTAAAATTCTTAGCAGATGCTACTATTAATTTCAATGATTTAAATTTGCACTTACATGGCAAAGGACAAACAAGTCTCAAACTTTATGAAGAATGGAAAAGGTTTTGTTGTAAGATAGTGAGTGAAAGAAACATTTAAATATTTTCCTTCAGTAAAAACTCAAAGAAATTACAAATGCAGAAGTAGTAGATATGCTTAAAACTTACATAGATGCCATTCAAACTGAATTTGAAACCCGATTTCAGAACTTTGAAGCCAATGGTCCTATATTCAGTTTTATAATAAAGTCTGGTGAAATGGAGGACAATGTGTTGGGCCTGCAATATTTCAATTTCTTTGAAATTGAAAATTGGGATATGGAGTTAATTGACTTCAAAAATTCAGAAATATAGACAAATTCAAGGCTTTAAGATGACAACTTGAAATCACTGATGAAAATCACATAAGCATGATAGCTACATGATGAACATCATTTCCTTTTAAGTTTTCTTTGATAAAGAAAGTTGGTTTCACTTTACTATCAGCTTTTGGGTTCAGCTACTCATGTAAACAGGTATTTTTCCCAATGAAATTCATTCTCAATTCATTATGAAACAGGTTAACTATCAAAAATTCAAAATCTTGTGTTCTTTTAAAAACAACCATTTATCACCTAAATATCTCAAACCTTACAGGGATAATGAAACAGTGTCAAGGAAACCATTAAAATGATTAAATGTTTTATCTATAGGCCAAATATTAGAGTAGCAGGTGGACCTTGGGCCCTCACCCTGGTGCTCCCTCAATGCAAGAACACTTTGTTCTATGAATCTGGCATTCCTCGAGGCTCAATGGCCCAACACGATCACTGAAGTAAAATGGGTGCACAAACAAATGTGGTGAAGAAAGCTGAAGGTGCCCAGCCATCAAAGGATATATCA
>PVJH01007984.1:0-88616 GCA_004026705.1 Nesogale talazaci | reverse complement strand
CACCCCCTTGATCGGCCCAGAGGCTCATGCTTTTGATGAGATGAACCTGGAACTTACCGTTTCCAAAGCTGTCTGCTTCAAAATCAAAGGCTTGAAGCTGGACATTCATGGTTTTCAGGTGAAGGAGAGGGGACAGCTTGATGCCCTGTTCAGTCACACACTTGAAGGAATGGCCCACCATGGCTTCAAACCACACCATCGTACTTTGCATGCCATGATACGTTCTCTCTAAAAAGGCAAAGGCGGGATACAGCTCTGTAAGGATCCTGGGCTCTCCCCACTGAGACCCGGCTGCCACTGGGCTGCCCACGTATGGTGGAATGATTTGGTTTGCTGGGGGCTTTGGTACCTGCTCCTCGTGAACCATCACCCAGCAGTTAGGTAGGGACTTTTGTGTGTGTGCTCTGTTTTCTTCTTTATATTATTCTTTAGATTATATTGTTCTTTATAATATAATATAATATAATATAATATAATATAATATAATTTCTTTATATTATATAAATCTTTATAGTCTTCTTTATATTATTATTCCTAACCCTAAGCTTATGCGTGAGCTCTGTTTTACAGAGAGAAGTGTTCTGGAAGCTGGAATGTGATAGATGACATGGGAGAGAGGGATCTGGGAAGTGTTTTCACCAGTGACCTTAAACCACCGAGGCCAGAGGTGGTGGGACATATTGTCAATACCTGGGCATTTGCTATAAAGGCGCCCACGGACACTTGAGAAATAAGAGAGGTTAAGATTGCTTTCTGAGACAGATGGGCACAGGAGCCCTTCCTGAGTCAGCGAAATGATGTGCAGCGTCACCGCAGGAGCATGCACACAACACTGGACTGAATGTAGGAGTAGAGGGAAAGGGAGACGTGAGCCTTTCAGTAACAGGGTTGCTGCATCCACCCACGGAAACAGTTCGAGGGGAGAGAGACACATCCCTGTCCACCCAAGTGTGTCTGTGGACAAAGGACTCTGCTCTGAGACTGGTCCAATTTTATGATACATCTACTTTCATCAAGTTGATCCTGCCCCATAGTGACCCGATAGGGTGGACTGGCACCACTCCTTCGGGTTTCTGAAACAGTCACCCTTTAAAAGAGCAGACAGCCTCACTTTTCTCCCTGGAACACCCGATGGGTTTGAACCGCTGCCCTTACAGTTGGCAGCCCACAGCATGACCAGGGCACCTTACCTTTACACAAACACTCCTTTCCAAGAAGGTGGATGTCTACAGGTGGACGGTGAATACACATTTTAACCATATAATTAGCTCCATTTGCTCCATCAAGCACATTTCTGATTAGAATTTGCCTTCTGAAGGGGAGAAAATTGATTCACTACCTAGAAGATCCCACATGATCAGGATCCTTGATGTGTACAATTTGAAGCGGTCATGTGATCAAGTGACACACTGCTCACCACTTGGGAATTCATCCCAACTCACGGTGACCCTCCAGGGCAGAGTAGGACTGCGTCTTCGGCTTTCTGTGGTCACGAATCTCTAAGGGTGCAGAAAATCTCATCTTTCTTGGAGTGACTGCTGGAGTCCAATTGCTGACCTTGCAGTTGTAGCTCCACATGCCCCTCAAAGCAACACGCTGGCATTCTGATTTTGCACACCAGTTCCATGACCTTGGTCTGCTTTCGGTCTCCTTGAAGCAGCAATGCTCCTTAAAGGACACCTGGGTGTCATTTCCCTCATCAGCATATGTAGGTGTGGAGGACAAGACTGTGGACCTCAGTGACTGCATAGACCTGATGCTTCAGGGTTTCCCTCATGGTGCATCTGCTTGGGTTGCAGGGGGATGCCGGCTGGGGGCTGGCAGTGGGCAAGCACTCTACCTGCAGTTTCCACCCTCCTGCTCCTTGCATCCTTCGGTGATGGGCACATACAATTGTTTTGACTTTGCAGCAGAGGAAACGGAGAGTCAGAGAGCTAAACACATTTGCCTAAGATGCTACAACGAGTATTTGCCATGGGAACCCAATCACTGCATCTCAGGGGTCCTCACACTTTTTAAAACAGAGGGCCACTTCATTGTCCCTCACATAGTTGGAAGGCCAGACTACAGTTGAAAAGAAAAAACTGTGAACAAATTCACTGCAGGCCTGGGATGAGTCAGTTGCCATGCAGGACAGGCAGCAGCAGCAAAAACACCCGGCGGGCCAGATAAATATCCTCTGTGGGCCACATGTGGCCCACGGGCCATCGTTGGAGGACTCCTGATTTCTAGCCCAACGTCCTTCAGGAGCAGCTGAGCAGAGATCTAGCCAACTCCCCGAAGAGCTGGTTCCTTTTCCCCTTGTGTCTTAAAGGTAGAATCAAAGGCGAAAGGGTCAATAGGATGAAAGCAAATAAAAATGCCCTCACCAGAAAAGCCGTACCAACAGGAATGGAAAAGTCATCCTCTAAACACTGACCTGGGTTTGAGACGGTCAGGTTCGCCTCCATTCCACTGATGTAATAGGAGTTTCCATCCTGTAAAAACAGTGCTTTGTTAACCTCCTGACATACAAGCTTGCTTTGGGGAGGCTATTAAATTCTTGACTTGGGGGCCCAGGTGTGTGTTGGCACTAAGCCATAGTTGTGTTGGAAAATGTCAAGTTGGAAGTCAACATACCACACACGGTAAATAAAGAACAAGCCAGAACTTGCTTCTACACTGAAAAAGGGTCTTCACTAAACACATGTTCTAGAAGCTGAAATCCAACATTTGCCATCACAATCGGAAACCTGTAAGTTGTGCCCCTGGGTCTGGGGGGAAAGGGGTGGGAATAGATTGATATCTTAGGGCAGTAATTCTTAACCTGATGACCACTTGATTTTAAGTATAGGGCTGGTGTCCATGAACCCTCTAAAGGAAAATATATGCAAAATCGAAAGTGCATTTTCCTAGATAGGATGTCAAATGCTCTAAACATATTAGGAGATCAAGTCTCCCGGAACGTTAGATGGAACCTCCACAGGGAACGAGAGCAGGGAACTGACACATGTGCAAGTCGCTCAGGCTGCAGCGCGGGGTTGATGTGGCTTGTGCTCTGAGCCTGGTGGGTGGCCTCCTGGAATCCCCCGTTCCCCATGGCAGAAGGAACGGGTGTTTGCTCTTGTAGAAGGGCTTCACCACTCACCCTCTGGCGATCAGCTCTACTGCTGGAGAGCAGATGAGACACATGGACTTACGTAGCACTACTGATAAAAGAGATAGCTGGACCCTCAGCTGGGCAGTGGTGGGAGCTTTCTGGGGCTTTGGGAGGGAACTCCAGGGAAAGTGTATGACCCCCAGGACACAGGGTCCAGAACCAGCTCTCTCTAGGGCACCCATAGGCTTGTTCTCTGCCAATCTCTTTCTCATTTGGGGCTTGGGGTAGAGAGGAACAAATCTCTACCATAACAGAGTCTTGAAGACAATGTGAAAATCCCACGAGCACAGCTGGAAGGGGGCTGGCTGTGGCCAGCAGCTAACGTTGCTGCAGACAGGATGTCAGCTCTCATGCGGGTTGGGGCCAGGGCTCAGCGTCTGCTCCAAGAGAACACCTGTAAAAGTGGCACCTCACAACTCAGCTAGTGGGATGCTGCTCTCACAGCTGGCATCGAAGGGGGGCACTGCAGCTCTAAGCGCTCAGCTTCCGCAAGCGCCCTTCCCTCCTCTGCAGGAAATGAGGGGTCCCCAGGCAAGTCCACCCTTTCTCAGGGGACTCAGACCAGCTGAGCATTAGGTCCAGCAGTGGTCAAGTTCTAGGTCCTTCTCAACTTCCACCTAGTATATCCGGGTCACAGCTGTACAGGATATGGATTTGGTCTTCATGCCCAGCAGGGTTTTTTGTTGTTTTTTCTTTTGTGGAAGCAGAGCATTTTCATGATTAATCCTAGCATTGGCTGCTCGGGACTTCAAGAACTTAGCATGCAGATACCCTACCTGCCCTTTCCCTCAGGGGCATCTCCTGTCTTCCTGTCCCGAGGGCTGACCCAGAGGCCTTGGGCTGCTTTCCGTGAACGGAAAACAGATGCTCCAAGGGCCAAGGGCACGAGCCCCAGGGGGACGCTGTGGGGGAGGGGCCTGGAAGCGCCTCAGGGTGCGAATCTAATCAAGTGAGAAGAGGGCACAGAGAGGCTTTCAGTTCTTCAAAGAAATGGAAACAGAGGGGAATGAGAGGGGAACCCGCCTTCCCATCCCACCCCACTCCACCTGGCACCCCACGATGGGCCAGCCAGACACCACGCTCCACATGCACCAGATCAGTCAGGGGCACAGCGGCAGCCCAGCCAAACAGATGCCAGCCAGCTCCACTTCACAGAAGAGGAAACGGAGGCTTCGGAGAGGTGCCTTGTTTGTGGTGACAAGAGAAGGAGATGGATCCTTTAAGTTTCCGCTGAACAACTGGGTCACCCCACCCCCACTACACCCCACCTTGGTATTGGTTCCTTTTTATTTAAAATAGCAAATCATTGCACACAACTTGAAACCTCTGACTGGAGCTTCTGTATTTTATTTCCTCCCATAAGGCCTAGTGCAGTGGTTCTCAACGTTCCCAATGCCTCAACCCTTTCATGTGGTCGTGATCCAGCAACCATAACATGATTTTCATTGCTACTTCATAACTGTCATTTTACTACTGTGACGAATTGGTGACCCCATGTGAAAAGGTCGTCTGATCCCCAAAGGGGTTGTGACCCACAGGTTGAGAACCGCCGGCCTAGTCCAGTGCTGGCCCACATGTCTTCATCAAACGTGGGAAAAGGCAGGACCATGTTTCTAGTCGGCTTCTCTCTTTAAGGGCTTCGTTCCTTTTGGCCTTGAGTTTGGGGACCCTGCTTTTGAAGACTTAGGTCTTCTCTTAAAGTGCAGGGCTCCTCAGGGGCCACACATTTGTGCTGGAGGAGGGGCCGCTGTGGTGCTCACTGCCAGGCCAGCAGTTGTAACCGCCAGCTGCTCCATGGGAGCGAAAAGGAGCTTTGTGTTCCCAGAAAGAGTTCCAGTCTTGGAACCTCATGGGGGCAGTTCGATCCTGCCCCAGAGGGTTGCTCTGAGTGGCCTTTGTCTCGATGGCAGTGAATTTGGAGAACAGGATGGGTAAAATGAGTTTGGTGGGGAGAGGTACTACGGGGGCACTTAGGCTCAGGACTGAGAGTGTACCCTTCTGCAGTGGGTGAAGGGAGGGAGGATCTGTTAGTGCTTCCAGTGCTACTTGGGCACTCGTTTTCTGCCCCAGCCTCTGGAGGGAGGGGTTACCTGGAGCACAGGGACCTTCAATACAGGGGTGGGGTTTGGTCAGAGTTTAGCCTGAAGGCATTCAACAGGCAGGGCCTGGGGGCAAAAGGAGACAGGAAAGTAGCAAAAAGAGGCTACCCCGTAATAACCCGATAGGTCAGGGTAGGCCTGCCCCTGTGGGTTTCAGAGATTACACTGTCTATGAGAGTAGAAGGTCCATCGGTCTCCCCTGGACCAGCTGGTGGTTTTCAGCAGCTCATGGGTTAACCCCTCTGTAACCAGGCATCCCTAAAAAGAGAGGTTAGCAGGTGTCAAAGGAGTTTCTGTTTGCAGTTCTGCTTAAGGCTGGCCACAGAGACAGCAGTGTGCTGCAGAGGAACATCAAGTGAGGGATGAGAGAGTGGAGGGCAGACGGGAGAAGTGTGGGGTCTGATGCTCTCCAGTTACTCACAGGGTGGGGTGGGGCGGGCGGTGGCATCAAGCCCCGATGAGAAGCAGACATGCTTTCCTCCTGCTATTTTGTGTCCTCCTGCTGAAGTGACCTATTTTATTCTTGCTAACTTTATATAATAGTGTCCAATTTTAAGTTCTATATTATAGAGCTTTATCTCTATATCTATCTCTGTCACAGAGTTGATTTCGACCCAAAGAGGCCCTCTAGGACAGAGTAGGACCAACCCATTGGGTTTCTGAGAAGGAAGATCTTTCCTGGAGTAGACAGAAAGTCCTAATCTCCCAGGAGCATCTCCAACTTATAGAGGAGAAATAAAAAGGACAAAGCCTTTGTGGTCAATTCAGGGAGAACAATCGCCGCTACCCTGTCCAGGGCATTGTCGTGTATCCAGCACGGTACCACACAGTTTACAGGCACACCGGTTCTCATCTTCCCAAAGCCCCGTTCCCCACTGTTGTCAAGTTCATTCCAACCCCCCACGACCTCCCGGGACAGTAGAACAGCCCAGTGGTTTTCAAGGCTATAGCTCTTTTTTTTTTTTCTAATTTAACTTAATTTTATTGAAAAAAAATTTTTTAGGCATCACTGCCCTCTGGTGGTGGGTGTAGGAAGCCCATCCTTTGCTCCTGTGGAGGTGGAATTGAACCTCCATCCCAGTGGGCCACAGTCCTGTGCACAACCACTATGCCACCGGGGCTCAGCCCAAGGCTATAGCTCTTTATGGGTCACTCAGTGGGTTCAAACTACAGACCTGGAGGTAGGCAACTGAGCACTTTAACCACTGCTCTACCAGGGATCCGTAGAGTCCGACCACAAACCAAAACAAAAAAACAAAACCGCATGACAACACCATAGACGTGGGGCAGATTTCAACTCATGTAGATCCTAGATAGAGGCTGTGTTGTGGCATGACTGGTGGGTTTGAACCAATTTCCTTGCAGTTAGATGTCCAATGCCTAACCCAAAGTACCGCCAGTGTGCCCGAAAGCCCCAATGAAGAGGTATCGATGGTTTCTCTTTTACAGGTGAGGAAGCTCGGAGCCAAAGTAGCCTGAGGTCCTATAGCCAGGAAGCCTGATTTCTGAGAGTTCATCCTGCCAGGCCGCATAGTCTGGACTTGTTTTTCTGCTAAAGATAGAGTTTCTTTAAAGCCAAGGGTCACAGGTAAGACAAAGGCTGTAAGATGTCTTCTCACAGCCTCCTCCCTGCCTCATTCTCTACCTCTTTGAAGGACACTGCAGGGAATTCCATCTCCTGTGGAGACTGAGGTGGCCCCCATTGTTCTCTCCAACAAGTTTGCCATCCCAATTCCTGCCAGCACAGCTGCTGTTTCTAGAGGGTCCACAGCTCCTCATGCTCTGGACACGCTGTCTGCAGTGATGGCCTCAAATTCCTCCCCCTCTTTGCCCCACTTACAAATGAGAAAATAAAACCCAGACAGGGTAAGTTGCCTGCCCATGTCACAGGGAAAATAAGTGACATATTTGCAGCCAACATCCACCTTCCTTGAACTTGACATCTGTGCTGACCCCCTTCCAGAATGTGGTCTGGAAAACCCAGTATCTGGTTAGTCCCTGAATCTGGGTGGGAGTGGCTGGAAAGAACCCTTTGTGACATTTCGATTTGATCTTAAAATGCTCCCGCCTCCCCTGGGAATTCCCAGGGCCCATTCCTCTGTATAACTTCCTCCTTTAGAGGTGGCTTGCCAAAGGTGCCAGGGTTTGGACTCCCCAGAGGACAAGTCCCCCGGCTAAGAGGCTGAAGAGGAAAGAAGGCAAACATAAAATGTTGAAACTTCCTCCTCTCCATCTCCCAGGCCCTCATCCTTATCAACGGAGCTTTCCAAGGGCGGAGGCTCCCTTCTCTGGGACTTGCACTCAAGGGTCGGGTTTGCACCCCTGGCCCCAGGGCTGCAAGATGAAGGGCAAGACGAGGGGTCCCAGAGCACGCAGACCTCACCTTGGTAAACGTGATATTCACAAATCCACCTGGGAAATTCAAGAGGAGGTTGGATTTCTGGGAGCCACAGTTCCCAGAGGCATGGGTCACGTTGGGGTTGACGTTGAAGTACTTCTGCGGTGAAAAAGCCTAAAACAAATGAGACCCATCAGCGTCTTGAGCCCAAGATGGAGCAGGGAAGGTGGAGCCCAGCCTGAACAGGGAACTCCTGCTGGCTGGCTCCCTGGGGACACATCTCATTTCCAGGCTATATAGTCCATGGATGTGCTGCTTGATGTGCTACCTGCACTTCACTTCTAAGCTGAAAGGTGGAGGGTTTGAACTCACCCAGAGATCTGGTGATCTTCTTTCATAACGATTCCAGCAATCAAGACCCCCCTCCCCCTGTGGTGTGCAGTTCTAGTCTGTGGTAGGTGGGCTTTGCCATGAGTTGCGATGGACGTGGGGTTCGGGTTTTGGTTTGGGTCACCCTGCTGACTTTCTTGTTCATCTAGAATCTAGAGGTTCCACATTAATGCCACAGCCATTGAGGTATCGCCCCATCGTCTTGGGTGGCAGCAACGAGCCAATGAGCCCACTAGCCAGTGGCCTCCATGGAGCTGACTGACTTCTGCAGAGCCCAGACCGGTCAGGCTAGAACTGTGTTCCAAGGGCCTTTCACGGGCTCATTTCATTAGAGGCAGATTACCAGTCTTCTCTTCCGAGGAACCCCTGGATGGATTCCCACTTGTTCCCACCACACAGATCTTTTTCTTAGCGATGGGGTCCATTCGCTATTTGAACCACCCAGGCAGAGTGGCTGGGAATAGAGTCATCTAATCCATACCTTCCTTAGGGGAATCATGCAATGGGTCAGACCTATCTTGGACTGACCCTGGACATCACCACCCAGGTGATGGAAGGATGGTGTATCTATTGAACCCAAATACTTTCAATCGGTTCCCATGTTCTATGGATGAGGGAGGAATTCAAAATGTGAGGGAATTCCACTAGTTTAAAAATCCCACTTGCCATGAACTTCCCCAAGATCCTCAAACAGACGCACTGTTCCAGTGAGCATCTCTGGGGAAAAGCTGAGCCCATAGCTCCTGGTTTCCTCTGAAGACCAGGAAGGACACAGGGGCACAGCTCCTTCTTGGCATGGTCAACTCCACTCACATTCCCTGAAGCTAGTGCCGCAATCCTGTGGGCCCCACTCACCGTGTCTTGGTCTTGAACACTCAGCTCGAGTCCCAGCTCGGCTTTGATACAGAGGCTGCTGCCATTGAGAACTTCATAGCTTCCCGTCTGGGCTGGCGATGGCTGGGGGGTAAGGGTGGGCGCGGGAGCTGAGGGGGTTGGGGGTACTGTTGGGGTGGCATTGTGGGTGCCTGGGACATGGGTGGATGGAGAGGGTGTTGGACTGGTTGTGCGATTGCTTGGGAGTGTGGTTTGGTTCCTGGGGTGGGTGGTTCCCTTGGGTGTGCGGCTGACCGTTGAGGGACTCGTCATGGTTGTATGGGGAGGAGGAGGGGTGGTGGGTGGCTGGGAGTGAGGAGCTGCACTGGGGCTGATTGTGGCTTGGGTAACAACCAATTGTGAGGTGTGACTCGTGGTCTGGGCTGTGAAGAGGGTGTAGATCAATGAGCTGGGGGAGGAGAATTCCGGAGCTGCTGACGTGGGTGGTGCTGGAGTCTTTATTGGATGGGTTGCCGGGTTCTCAGACTTGGTAGGGGGGCCACCAGTTGTTCTTTCTTCAACTGTGCTGGGAGGCGCTCGGCCAGTGGACGGCAGCAGAGCATGTCCGACCTGCATGGAGGCTTCAGTTGTGGGTTCACGGTCGCCTCCGGTTTCTGGAAATGGCATTGCATTTACTTGACTGCCATCGTGCAAAATGACTGCAAATCAGGAAACAACAGCATTGAGTATTGCGTGCACGGCCTCAAACCTTTTACATAGCTGTTCAGTTAAAAACAAACCCAACCAATGGGCATAGATAGAGTTTGGGGGAAAATTTACCAAGATAGAACAGTGGGGTCATATCCTCAAAGAATTTACCACAATTGTTGCAGCCATGTGAGTTTCATAGGGCTGTGACTGTGCCGTACTGCAAGCACTCTTGTGCTTCTCCAGGCTCTGTCTGTAGGAATAGCGACATTGATGTGCTCCAATGAGATTGTGCCTCTCTGGGGCCCCAAGTGGCCCTGCCCCTTCGAGCCCCACTTGCACGTGTGAAGCCAGTTAACAAGGACCTGATGGAGTGCAGGCAGCACGAGTCAGGTAGGCATTTATAGCTTTCAGGGAATCAGGTAGCACAAGTCATGTAGGCATTTCTAGTTTTTGTAGACTCAAACACACATTAGTCTAACCTCTAATCTACCGGTTTTCAACCTGTGGGTCTTGACCCCCGTTGGGGGTGTGTGTGTTAAACGACCCTTTCACAGGGTCACCCAATTCCTAACAGTAGCAAAATTACAGTGATGAAGTAGAAATGAAAATAATTTTATGGTTTGGGGGGGGGGGTCACCACACAACACAAGGAACTGTATTAAAATGTCGCAGAATTAGGAAGGTTGAGAACCTGCCTAATCAGGCCCTAATTTGTACCACCAATCTCAAAATTGTCCACGGAGCATCTTTACCATGTCCTTGTACAATCTATGCTTGTTTACTTCCAAGGGTGGGAGATTCACTTCTTCATACTATTATTTTGAGAAAAAGAATCTGCCTGCCAGTTGTTTTCTAAACAGGGACTGGTTTCTTTTTTTCCCTTTTATTTTCTGCTTAAGCACTTGAGTAGCCTAATCTTTTTCAGACAAGAAAAAACCCACCCCCTCAAAAAACACAACAACAAAAAACAGCCACAGCACTGGCATTGGCAATTCCAATCTTTACAGGCACAGATGGCCTCATCTTTCTCTGCTGGAAAGAAAAGGAAGTCAGAACTGCTCTGACCTTTCAGGTGGGTTGTCCTCTGTTTCAGCCTCAATGTCTACTCTTCCTTCAGGCTGCCTTCTCTGGTCTCTGTATGTAAGTATGCCCCTGGATGCATATGTCACCCCCACAGCACCACGCTTGGCAACCTGAATGTTTAAGAACAACCTTTAAAAAATTACAAAAGAACCCACAAGTGCCTATTTATAGGATGTTTTCGGTTGAGATGGGCTGGCTGGACCCACCTGCATCTGAAGGGGTAAAGGAGGAGACTGACACTGAGGGACCTTCCAGGATTATTGTGAGGTTTGATTACATCAGAGTAAGTGACAGCCTTTTGGGGACCGTGATGGATGACTGAAGTGCACAATGCTGTCACAGATCCTCAGAAGCTGCCCCTTCCGGACAGAAGGGCGTTGGCTCTATCCCTCCTCCCTGTAGGCAGAGGGAAGTCAGAAAAGTGGGACAACGTAGATGCTGTGTGTGGTAGTTATATAATCTGTTGTTAATTTGGGACTGATGAATGAAGGGGTGAAATTTAGCCTGTCAATCAGGTCTCATCTTGATGACCTCACTTGGAGGTGCTAAGGAGATAAATAGCTCATTGGAGTGGGATACACGCTCACTCCCTGGGAGACTTTGCTGTTGACAAACACATGGAGCTACACTAGTTCCCTGCGATGGAGAAGCCACATGGTGACCCCTGCCGGCACTGAGATACTTCTACCACAACTGGATCCAAAAGACTCTGCACCCACCGGCCTGTGATCTTCCTGCATTTGACATCATTGTATGTGTTTTGTGAGTCTGAAGAGGACTTTATAGATTGGTATTGGACATATGGGCTAATATTGGAATTATGGACTTAATCTGGACTGCGCTAGATTACTTTCTTAATGTACAATTACTCTTTCTTTTTTTGTGTACAATTGCTCTTTCTATGAAAGCTCTTTTTTATACACTTTTGAACATCTATGAATTTGTCCCTCTAGTCAACTTAGATTAATACCTCATAGGATTGTGAACAGGTG
Source organism: Nesogale talazaci (assembly GCA_004026705.1). Lineage (NCBI taxonomy): Eukaryota > Metazoa > Chordata > Mammalia > Afrosoricida > Tenrecidae > Nesogale > Nesogale talazaci. The sequence continues at coordinate 77,051 of PVJH01007984.1, read as the reverse complement.
TCAAGTTGGCAAGGGGTGGACTGTGATAGGTAGGTTTTTGTACCCACCTAGCCAGTAAGAACATGTGGGATTAATAAGGCCACAGTTTGATTGGAAGGCAAAGAGATAAATGACTGGGCAAAGCTCCCCCCCCCCCTTGCTTTCTGGTGATCGGACCAGCGTGCAGCTGCTTTAGCTGGTTCTCTGCCTCAACTTGTGAATATGTTACCTGTGGGGCAGTCAGCCTGTGGATCATGTTGTTAGAGCTTGGGGCTCTTTTGAGACCTGCTTTGCCACACTGCTAGTGTAAACATCGCCTGTGCTTGAGGCTGTCAGATCCTGTTGTCTTGCATTGCTTTAGTTCGGTATCCCATGGGGCAGCTTTGCTCAGCTCCTGAGCTGCTCACTGTTGATGACCCACCCTGCTATTTGCTCTCTGTGATCAAACTGACTGAATTGCCCTGGGGAATTGATCTTGACCTTGAACCCAGCAGCCCTCATGAGTTGAGGACATCCAGTATATTAACTGTTTCATGGGAGTGCTTTGAACTGCGTCCTCTGTACTGCTCTGTGGACTAATTGGCTATTATAATCCTTCATGCTATATTGCTATGTGTGTATATATCTACTCATAAATGTTCTGGTTTTGTTTCTTTAGAAAACCCTGACTAACACACTGTGCTTTAGAAGTCCATGATCAGGTCAACCGAGAGTCAGCTCTGTCCTTTCCATGGTTTCCTTGCTTTTATCCAGGTCCAGTCACGCAAAACTCAGAAAAGAAGGATGTTTCTATAAAGCCTAGCAGTGCTAATCAGTGGTTTATGAGACTTTTTTGGGGTAGTCTTTCTTGTTCTGGTGTTTGGGACTGTGCACATAAGATGCTTGTGGCTCACCAAGGGTGGGAGATCAAACTGTTTGCTAAATCATGCTAAGGTCCAAGATATCCTTGTGAGGGTGGGGCCAAATCAGTTAGATTATATTACCTTAATGAGGGGGGATCAGGAAACTTTGCTATCTGCTAGGCCAGGGGTTCTCAACCTTCCTAGTGCCGTGACCCTTTCAAGCAGTTCCTCCTGTTGTGGTGACCCACCCAACCATAAAATTATTTTCGTTGCTACTTCCTAACTGTCATTTTGCTACTGTTATGAACTGGGTGACCCCTGTGAAAGGGTCCCTCGACCTCCAAAGGGGTTGCAATACATAGGTTGAGAACCACTGTGCTAGGCTGACAATGGAGAGATTTTAATGGGGGGGGGGGGGGGGGGGGGGGGGGGCATGGTGTTTTGACATCTTACAGGTAACGTGAAAGGTATGCCATTTGTTTTCTCCACTGGTGAAACCAAAGGCCACATCTGATGTGCTAACCACATTGAGCGAGTGGTCTCTCAGCTCCACTCTTAGATGTCTGGACTTGGGAGCTTCCAGTCTGGTCACGAAGGAACTGTTGAGCCTCTGAGTCTTGTGCGGGAGAGGGCAAACCTTACCCTGGCTGCTGCTGGACGAGTGGCTGGGTGTGATCATCAGCAGAGACAGGGAAGAGGTCTCAGGGGGAGCCCTGTAGAGACTTTCAGTCTCAGGGTCACCACAGGACCCCTAGTGCCATTTTGTCAAGAAGACACACAGCGAATGCCCTTGGCGTCCATGTGGGACATGTCTAGAATGCAAGCCATGGCAGTCAGCTTCACAAGGTGCTGGGAAGAACCGGGCAGTCTGAGGAGTGGTGCTTCACCTTGCACAGCAACAGCCACTCCCCGAAAGGCAGCAGGTGATGGTGCCTTGATCAAAAAGCAAGAAATCCTGGTGTGGATTAAGTGCTGGACTACTCACCTAAAGGTCAGCAGTTCAAACCCACCAGTCACTCTAAAGGAAAAAGGCTTTTTGTTCCTCTCAAGACTGACCGCCTTGTTCTGCTCTGCCCTTTGGGCGTCGCAAGTTGTCAGAATTGACTCATTAACCATGAGTCGTTTGTTGAACTGAGACTTACAATGAGTCACCCTAGGGATAGGAGTGGGGGAGGGACCTCTCTGCCCCCCAGAAGAAGAAAGGGGGCAGAGAGCATTCTTCAGAGCAGCTTCCTGCACAGATTACCTCCTAGTTGCCGGTGGCAGAACAAGGGGAGATGGAGCATTAAAGCTGGCTCAAGTCGATGAGAAACAACGGCAGAGAAATAGTGGCAGCACTACTGGAAGGCCAGTGGGCGATGGTGCCTGGGCTTTCTGACCCACAGAGCAAGACCGTGACAGTGGGCATGACAATCCAAGGAGGGAGAGAACGGAGGGCCTTTGGACAGGAACAGAGTGCTCCTGGGAGCTTATTGGCACAGCTAAAGACCTTGGTTACGCTTGCTGGAGCAGGACAGAGAGGCCCAGGGGCCAAGGGATAGCCTGCCTGTGGATAGAGCTAAGGGATTGTCCTAACTGAAGAACCGTATCCTGAGTTGTACTTTATCCAGATTTGTAACCTGCTATTTGCGTAATAAAACCTTACTATGTGAGTTCTATGCACCCATTGCAATGAATTATTGAACCCCATTGAAGGATAAAGAGCAACAAGAACTGATGTTCCAACTGGTAAGAGAAAAACTGGTTTGGGTGGTTGCTGATGGCCATTCTCTCTCCCACTAGTGAAGTCAGAGAAGGTCAGACAACCCTGATGTCAAAGCCCTACAGCTCCCTAGGAAATGGTCAGGGTCAGTGTCCCAGCAAATTATGATAGTCCTATCACTAAGGAGGAAGCCTGGTGGTGTAGTGGTCATTAATTTACCTGTGATCTACAAGACCAACAGTTCAGACCCATCAAGCACTCAAGGAAGAAAGACTGGCTTAATACTCTCATCGACAGTTTTACAGTCTCAGAAACAGTCAGGGGGAAGTTCAGGTCACTATGAGCTGGCAGTGATGTGATGGCATTAAGTTGGGCGGAGGTTGTAGGGAGGGGGTTACTTTGTAAACCTCTATAAAATCTCTATAGGTATGCTCTTCATGTTCATGCTGTAGAGATTGAAATAAGATATTTTCTTTCAATGTTTTTATGGGGTTTGATAGTTGTAGGGGGTTTCTTTACACAACTCATGTGTGGTAAACTTGAGTTCAGGGGTCACAACCCCAATTAGAACCTCATTAGGTGCATACGATTGCTATGGAGAAGCAGAATTGACTGTCAGTTGTGGCTGTCAGGAATATTATGTAGGAAGCAAAGATAGCTGCAGGAAACTGAGAGGCTGAGAACCAATCTTCTTTGTTCTCTTGGAAAGATCACTGGATACTTTCTAAAACCCTACTCTATCTGAACCCAAATCTCTTCAACCAAGTAGAATTTGCTCAACTGAGTATGCCTTCCAACACAAAGACTTTCTTTAAGATTCAACTAGCACTCCTCTCTCAATCATGCTGAATAAACTCAAGAGAAGGGGGACATCCCAGTAGAGTAGCAAGACTCCTAACATGAGGTACATATTTTTTTCAGATACTCAATAAAACTGAAGTATTGCATTGTTTTTACCAGACCATGCACATGAGGGGGCTTTACAGAATTCGTGAAAACATCCCATCATCTTTGAATACCATTTTACACACATTCATTCAAAGTCCCCTTGTGGTCTTATTGGGTCGCCATTTTCAGAGAGGACCATGGGTCCCATAGAAGTGTAACAAGGTCTGAGACCCACCAGGAGAGCAGTGGACAGAGTCAACAGCAGGACAAATCTCAAAAATCTATGCTTCTATGGAGACAGGTATAAATCTCAGCATCTCTTTCCTCACGATTCTGGTTCTCAACTCAAACTCGCACGGATAATCGGGGACAGACATTCAACCCAGATGTCTGCATGATAACTACTTGTTCCCCGCCCTCCTTCTAATCAGAAGAAGGCTTTGATCAGAGCCTGTACGTGGGTTTGCTTCTCCTCCTCTCTGTCTTTAAGGAGCGCTGGTGACATACTGGTTACACGTTGGGCTGCTAACCACAAGGCCAGAAGTTTGAAAGCACCAGCCTCTCCGAGGGAGAAAGATGAGACTTTCTAGCCTACAAAGAGTTTGGTCTACCCAACCCACAGGGCAGCTCGGCCCTGTCTCATGGGTGGCTAGAAGTTGGAATTGCCTTGATGGCAGTGAGCTTTTGGGTTTCTCTACCTTCACTCCAGTGACCTCTCAGGAGGATTTAGGAGACTCAGTAGACATTTGCCCCCATGCCGCCCACCTCTAGCTGCACCATCTGCAGGAGAACTGTGAGATTCGGTTCCTCCCTGGCCCCGTGCTGTCGTAGTAACTAGCTGGGCTGGCACCACCAGCCCCTCTGCGGGAAAAAGATGGGGATTTCTATTTCCCAAAGAGTTTCAGTCTCAGAACCTCACAGGGCACTTCTGCCCAGCCCTGCAGGGTTGCTCTGAGCTGGCATTGATCTGGGATTTCTTTTGGATAGCCCGTAGAAGGATCTGAAAGATGACCTACTTGCCCGGTTCCTGGGAAAGTCCATCACCACACAGAGGTGGCCTCAGGACAACCTCTTCTCTAGGTATTTTCCATTCCGTTTCAACCTCTTCCTGGAAAGCCTTAGGTCGACTTGCCTACCACCCTCAGCGGTCTCCTCTGTGCCAGGCCCCATATCAGACTGGGTGTGACCCGGCCTCCTGGGCAGAGCCTGGAAGACACACTATCAAACTCCAGACTCCTTGCTGCACTCAAGTTGACTCAGACTCAGAGTGATCCTGTGGACCTTCCAGGGCAGGGGAGAACTGACCTTGTGGGTTTCCAAGACCATAATTCTTTACAAGAGCAGAAACTCTCTTCTTTCTGGTGCTTTGAACTACCGACCTTGAAGTTATCAGTCCCAAGCCATGATCACTCTGCCCATGCGGGCTCCCTAAAGAACTCATAGTTCCTCTTTCATGTCAGCACTATGAGAGCATGGTGGGGTGGGGCGGGGAGAAAGCCAAAGCCAGAATGAGTGCTTCAGGCAGACCAGACAGCCCATGGGCTTCCAGACAGGAGGAGGCTTGGTGCAAAGACCAGGCTGCAGGAGCCCACTATACCCAGAGAGCAGCAAGGAGCTCATGTCCGTTGATGGATACTGCTTCAGTTTGCCTTCCCTACAGCCCTGGGAGAAGATCCAATGTCTCCCGTGTTTCGGTGAAGATGTTGAGCACCTGACAGGTCAGGGGATAGGAACGAGGGCTGCCTCTGGGTATGGGTGGGTTAGCTCTGGGCTCTGAATTCGGTTGGGTGCTACCTCCCACTCCCACAGCCTCAAAACCCCAATCTGTCCTGGGCCGTGGATCACCTCTGAGTGCTCCAGTCAGTCCAAGCCCAGGATTTGGCAGCTCACACAGGAAAGAGCAGTGTGGGCATTGCTTCCCGACCCGTCCGTGGTCTGTCGGTCCTTTAGTGAGTGTCCCCACAAGTCGCTGTGGGTTACTGCTAGACTGCACTTGAAGAAAAAGTTACATCAGCTCGCCCTGCTGAATCCAGTGATGATTCGAAACAAAAAACACCCAAACTGCGATGCTGTAATTCTGAACGTTTAGCACCGTGGTTCTCAACCTTCCTCATGCCGCCACCCTCTAATATAGTTCCTCATGTGATGGTGACCCTCCCAGCCATAAAATTCTTTTCGTTGCTACTTCATAGCTGCCATTTTGCTACTGTGATGAACCGGGAGGCAGGGTCATTTGACCCCCAAAGAGTTGTGACCCACAGATTGAGAACCGCTGATTTAGCATGAGCATGACACCTGACTCAGGACAGCTGACCCCTCACACAACTTTCCTAAAAGTCTGAACACAGAGCCACTGGGACACTGTGGGAGCTCCCTGGCAGGGGTGTTTGGATGGAACTTCCTTTCATATGTATCCATTTCCGAGATTCTAGCAGGAATTGCAAATCCACCAGCAAATGTGATACCAGGAACGGAGCAAGAGCATGCAGGAGGGTCTGAACTCTGGAGGAGAGCTGCGGGTGGGACCACGAGAAAGTCAGCACAAGCCCAATCCCCCCGCCAGCCTCCCTGACGTGTGGTGGTCCCCGACTCCTGCAGCTTTCAGGAGGATGTGGCACACACCTTTCCATCAGGGCAGTCAGTCACCCCCGGTCTTAGGTATGGTCACAGTTCATGGGGCATGACCCTGACATAACCCTTCCATCTGAGAAAGCCAGAAAAGCACGTTCTTTTGAGACAATTTGCCCCATGTCTGCAGCCTGCTCCGATTCTCCCTGTCTGAAACTTAATTGATTTTCTACCACCTCTTTCTCCTGAAGTGCTGTCTGGAAGCTGGGGGCAGGGTGGCTGCCTTCTGGAGGGAGCGCCAGCTAATCTGCTTCATGTCGTGGTTTCATGGTGAGCTGCCGGGTGCAAGGTTGGCAGTTCAAAACCACCAGCTGCTGCAAGGGAAAGAGCTGGGGCTTCCTGCTTCTATTGAAGAGTCTCGGAAGCGCACAGGGACAGCTCCACCCTGCCCCATAGTGTCTCTCTGAGTGGGCACTGACTGGCAGTGAGCTTAGGGTATTCTGTTTAACCAGAGACCAGGAGGCATGGTGGTTGTGGGAACCACACGGTCTGCCCTTTGAGCTCACCAGCTGCTTTTTACTCCCCTCGAGTTGCAGCCTCCAGAACCCCCAGGGGTCCTTTGACTCTGTCCTGTAGGGTCACTATGAATTAGCCCCACTCATACAATGAGTGGCAATGAGTTTGGTTTGGGTTTCTTCTGCTCAACTCAGAGAAAGCACATCCAACCGTGAAGAACACTTCAGAGTCTAAAATTTGAAGTGTGCCCACCTGCATAAAGTAGTGAGGAGGGGGCTGTGTGAAACGCTGGCCAGGCTGAATCAAAAAGACCCTCTGCCCTGGCTCACCTGGGGACAATGGCACCTGAATGAATGTGAACTGCCCAGGTTAAAGCATGGCAGCCCCACCAACTGCCCCCCCACCCCACCCAACCCCTCCACCAAGGGAAGTGTGTTGTGTAACTCACCAGCCAGGATCCTCAGGAGCACCAGTGTCGCAGGGAGATGTGCGGGCATGGCTGAGGCGTGGGAGAGGGTGGTCTCCGAACCCTGGTTAGTTCTGCTGCTGCCCCCACGGGCTGGAGGGAGCCCGGTCTTCTGAGCAGCACAAAGCAGCACTGGGGAACCCAGAGGCAAAACAGCAGCTCTCTGCCCTTCCTTCCCTGGTGGCAGAGAAACTGAAATCACTTACACTATGAGAAGTGGCTGAGAGGCCCGCCCCAGTGGTGCGCTGTGGTTAGAAACCACAAGTGGTCCTTGGGTGACAGAGGGTGCTTTTCATGTCTGCCTTTAGTGCTTGTGAGCCCAGGGGAAGGACAGCTGGAGCTGTGTGGCCAGGCCAGCCCTCTGCTCTCAGCTGGAGCTTCCTCTTTTTCTCTCAGCTCTTGGGCTTCTATCTTTACACCCAAAGGCCCTTCTGAGCCAGGGGAGGACCAGTCTTTCCATCATGAATGTGTGCTGACATCTTCAAAGGAGTGACTGAAGCTCCATGCCCAGGGCCACCTCACTGGGCCTTGGTCTGGGCCACTGAGGGGTGCCATGGGGAGGGGTCAGGCTAACTTCTCTGCCCTCACTTCCTTCTACTGGATAGTGAGCACAAGAATGCCTATTCCTACGTGGTTTTGAGACCAAAAAATCCCAGAACATAAAAATACTCTGTTGTTCTTATTTTTTTTTGAAAGCCAGCTGTGTCATTCACCTCCATTAATGACACTGCATCCTTCCTCGATGACGCACACTGAGCCATGATGGCCCAGCCTGCCACCTGTGTGTCATTTCGGCCGAGTATGAGGAACCCTTCCTGACTCCTGGGTTTGGGGCTTGCGGCTTAGTCTCAAATGACTACTTGATGAACAGTTGGGGCTCCAGCTGCTTTACCTTCTGTTGCCCTGGACACTACTTTAGTCAATTAGCCAGAGCAGGATTTTCTTTGTGGTAGAAGCTGAGTGAGGGGAGACATGTGCCTTTTGCACAAATTTCAACCCCTCTCTCCCTAATATTCTGGACTTTCGGTGGTTGTTTGCAATACTTATTAAGCAGTTGTTATATGCCAGACACTCTTCTGCTCCTGCTCAAGCCCCAATCCCTGCAGTGGGACACTGTTATGATGTTTGCTTCCCAATTTCACAGGTAGGGAAACTGAGCAGGTGCCAGTGCTCGATGTTAGGTGCCACCGAGTCAGCTCCCACTCCTGCTGACCCTGTGCACAACAGACTGAAACCCTGCCCGGTCCTGCGCCATCCCTACCCTGTGTGACAGGTCGGTTTGCTGTGCCAACATGGCCAAAGAAGATGGGAGGGTTTGTTGTGACAACATGGCCAGTGAGTGCATGTGAGATCCATTGAAGGGTGGAGAGCTAAATGGCTTGACGAGTCTCGCCTTTCTCCTCTTGCTCTGGGATCTTCGGACCAGCCGATTGCCTTGTTTGTCCTGTGCCTCTATCTGCAAGCGACACTACCTGTGGGACACCTAATCCGTGGACTGTCTCCCTGTGAGTTGAGGTTCCTTCAAGCCCTACTTCGCCACATTCCTGGAATAGACATCTCTTGAGCTGAGGACTGTCGGACTCTGTCATCTGGCTGACTGTTAGTGACCTGCCTTGCTGTTTGCTTCTTGTGGCTGGATAGCCTGGATTGCTCTACAGAGGAGTACGCGGTGGCTGAGGACTGCCAGTGTACTAGCTGTCTCATGCAAGTGAGTTGCACCGAGCCATTTGTATTGCTTTATAGATTAGTTAACTGCTTATTTCTTATGTTAGAGATCTATCTAGATAAATATGTGAATTATTAGTGTCCTGGTTTTGTTTCTCCAGAGAACTCTATCTAAAACACTCTGCTTCCTGGTTCCTCCTCTGAGCCACTGGGCCGATCCAGATCATTGAGGTTTTCCTCCTTATCATGGTCTCTCCACTTTACCAAATAGGATGTTCTTCTCCAGGGACTGGTCTTTCCTGACAATACTTCCAAAGTGCGTAAGATCAAACCTTCCATCCTTACATCTAAGAAACACTCTGGCCTTACTTCTTCCAAAACATATTGGTTTGTCCTTCAAGCAGTACATTCAATATTCTTTTCCAGCACCACAATTCAAATGCACAGATTATTGTATAGTCTTCCTCATTGAGGGTCTAACTTTCCCATGCCTGTCATGCATTGGAGAAGATCATGGCTTGGGTAAGGTATACCTTAGTCCTCAAAGAAACATCCTTGATCTTCAACACTCTGAAGAGGTCTTGTGCAGAGGCCTTGTGACTTCTTTAATTCAAATCACTTTCTTGGGGGCTCATACAACTCTTATCATGATCAATCATGATTACATACATCAATTGAATGGAGGCCATATTTGTACATTTGTTGCCATCATCATTCTCAAAACATCCTCCCTCTATGTAGGTCCCTGATATCAGCGACCCATATTTTCCCTTCTTCCCCACTCTCCCTCCTCATGAACCCTTAACAATTTACAAATTAACATTATTTTGTTATATCATATACTATCCGATGTGTCCCCTCACCCACTTCCCTGTTGTCTGTACCCCAGGGAGGAGGTTACATGTAGATACCTGAAAATGGTTCCGCCTTTCTACTCCTCCTTCCCTCCACCCTCCCAGTATCACCACTCTCACCACTGGTCCTGAAGAGCTCATCTGTCCTGAATTTCCCATGCTTCCAGCTCCAGAATACATCCCCTGGTCTAACTGGATCTGTTAGATAGAGTTGGGATCATGATAGTGGTGGGGAGGAAGCGTTTTTTTTTAATTCTCTGTTTTTCTGTTTTCGTTTCATTTATTTCTGCTATTTATTATCTACTTTATTTTTTGTTTTGTTTTATGTAGTTAATCTTGTTTTAAAAATTATTTTATTGGAGCCTCATACATTATTTTTCACAATACATAAATACATATATTGTGCCATGCTTCTTTGCATGCCTGCTGTTGTCATCATTCTCTGAACCTCCACTTTTCCACTTGAGCCCTTGACACCAGCTTCTCATCTTTCCCCCTCCATCCTTGTTCCCCACTCCCCCACCAAGCCTCAATACTTCATAAATTATTATTGTTTTGTCACAACTTACACTGCCCGATGTCTCCACTTGCTCTCTCCACCAATGTCTGTCCTTCTGGTAGGAGGTTATGTGTAGATCCCCGTAGTTGGCTCCCCCTCTCTACCCACCTTTCCTCCATCCATCCAGTAGTTCCACTCTTGCAACTGGTCTCAAGGGGTTCATCTGTCCTGGGTTCCCTGCATTCCCACTTCCCATCTCCACCAGTGTACCTCCTTCAATTCAGGAGGAAGCATTTGAAGACCAGAGGAAAGTTGCATATCTCATTCTTGCTTACACTGTACCTTGACTGGCTCATTTCCTCCTTGCAACCCCTCTGTAAGGGGATATCACTTCACTTACTGATGGGCTTTGGGTCCCCAGTCTGTTCTCTTCCTCATTTATAATTATAGAACTTTTAGTTCTTTGATGCCTACCTTGATTTCTTGACTGTTGCTTCTTTGAGCACTGATTATGGACCCAAGTAAGACAAACTCCTTGACAACTTCAATCTTTTCTCCGTTTATTCTGATGTTGCCTATGGGTTCAGTTGTGAAGAGTTTGGACTTTCCTACATTAAGTCATATTCCATACTGAAGGCCATAATCCTTGATCTTCATCACCAAGTGCTTCCATTCCTCCTCACGTTCAGCAAGTAAGGTTGCGTTACCTGCACGAAGCAGGTTATTAGGCTTTCCTCCAGTCCTGATGCTACACGCTTCCTCATGTAATTCAAAGTCTCTGGTGGCTTCTCAGCCTACAGAGAGAACAAGTATGGTGCAACAAATACAAGCCCGAGGCACAGATTTCCTGATTGAACCTCACAGAATTCCCTGGTCCTCTTTCCAGAACTGCCGCTTGGTCCATGGACAAGTCCCAACTGAGCACAATGAAGTGTTCTAGACTTCCCATCCTTCTCAAGGTCATCCACAGCTTATTATGGTCCACACGGTTGAATATCTTTGCATAGTCAATAAAACACATGTAAACATCTTCCTTGGAGTCTCTGCTTTCAGCCAAGATCCATCTGACATCAGCCATAGGACCCCTTATTTTATGTCCTCTCTGAACTGCACCAGAACTTTTGGCAGTTCCCTGTCAGTGTACTGCTGCAGGCATTGTTTGACAATTTTTAAGTAAAATTTTACTTGTGTGCAACATCAATATTATCATTCTATAATTTGAGCATTTTGTTGGGTCACCTTTCTTTGGAATGGGTACAAATATGGATTCCTTCCAATCAGTTGGCCAAGTAACTGTCTTCCAAATTTTCTGGCAGAGATGAGTGATTGTTTTCAGTGCTTCTTCAATGTTTCAGAAAAAAACATTTCAACGGGCATCTCATCGATTCCTGGACCCTTGTTTGGGGCTAATGTATTGAGTGCAGTTTGAATGTCCTCCTCATATGCTACCTTCTGAAATGGTGGAATGCCGACCAGTTCTTTTTGATATCTTGACTCCATGGACTATTTCCATCTTCTCTTTATGTGGCCTGTATTGTGGTAGTTATATAATCGTTTATCAAATTGAGAGGATTAAGAGTGAAGGGGGGGAGTCTAGTTTGTCAACCAGATCATGGCCAATGAGGCCTCTGTGTGAGCATGAGGACACTGGGAATTCCTGTATTCCTCCCTGGGGATGGGAGACACAGTCTCTGCTCACTTCCTGGGAGAGATTGCAGCTGACAAGATGCATTGAACTATGCTGGAGCTGGAGAAGCTACACGGAGACCCCCGGCAGCACTGAGGTGCTCACAATGCCACTGGATCCACAAGACTTCTCTCACCCACTGGCGTGTGATTCTCCTGCATACAGTGTCATTGCAGGTGTTCTGTGAGTCTGAAGAGGAATTTATAGATTGGTATTGGGACATCTGGACTCTAATGTCAGACATATAAATTTGAGCTGGACTGGGCTGGGGTGTTTTCTCAATATTCAATTGCTCTTGTATATAGAACTCTTTCATATATTTATGTTTATGAATTTGTTTCTCTAGTCTACCCAGACTAACACGTATGTCATTCAATTGCTGCCTATAGAATCTCTCAAGATTGCAGCTCAAGGCTTGGATTTTTTCTCGAATTCTTTCAGTTTCAGGTAGCCTGAGTGGGCTCTTCCCTTTTGGTTTTCCAAGTCTAGTTTTTGGAACCTTGTGTTCTCATATTTGGTTTTGCCTTCTCAAGCTTCCCTTTGAAATTTTCTCCTTGACTCCTTAACTTCATCCTTTCTTCCATTTGCTATAGCTACACTATGATTGAGAGCAAGTTTCAGAGTCTCTTCTGACATCCACATCGATCTTTTCTCTCTTTCCTGTTGTTTTCATGTTTTTAATGACCTTTGCATCATTATAAATATGAATAATATTTGTAAATATTTACAAATTTGTAAATATTTACAAATATTATTCATGAAATATAAATATGAATAATGGTTATACATTGATTGAATTTCCTCCAAGTCAAATAGATATAATGCTATCGCAAACAGCATTGTACTTCATGGTAGATCTAGCAAGACACTTTGACCATGAATGCTATGCCATCCCTTTGATTGGGGTATCCTCAGCATAGTAAATTGTATGATTTTCTGCTTCAAAATGGCCAATGCCAATCCATTTCAGCTCACCATGCCTAGGGTATTGATCTTTATGCATTCTATTTCGTTTGTGATCACTTTCAATTTTCTTAAGTTAATACTTCAAACATTCTAAGTTCCCATCATTGGACGACTGCTTTGCAACTGTTTCTGTTTACCGTGAGTCGCGCCTCATCAGCAAATGAAGACCTTGAGGCCTCCACCTCACAACCTTTACCTGAACCATGTCTCTCCTCCTCACTGACATTTCAAATGCCTTTGCTTTCGGTGTTTGAAAATGTTTGGAAGCTATGCATGAGGTTTTCTTCTTCAAAGTGGGGAGCCACTTCTGCCCCTTGGAACCGACTCGATAGCAATGGGTTCTTGTTGTAATTTTTGTCATGGCACCTGGAACCAGGCAATAGACTTTTCACATAAAGTCACTGCTCACTTACCAGCAAACATTGGCTTGATTGAGGAGGTCTCTCGGGATATTTTTTAAATGCTGAAAATAGTACTGCTTTTAATAAAAGATGAATATCACCATGGTTCTGCATTTGAGGAACAGGATATTTAGCTAATCTACAAGTTTCTAAAAAATAATTTCTAGTAATAAATAACTTTTTAAAATAATGAGTTAAGCTAAAGAAATTCTAAAGAAACTAACAAGGGTGTGATAGTTAAGAATTATGACTACTAGACACTCCTGGGTAAGGGTACAGTGAAGCTCAATGTGTCGAAGCCTGATGGCACCTCCTTGGAGTCATAAGTCTTATTAAAACAGAGAGAGAGAGAGAGAGAGAGAGAGAGAGAGAGAGAGAGAGAGAGAGAGTCCTCTTTGCCCTCTGCTTTCTACTAGGACTTGATCTTGCATCTGATTATTGGATTTCCTGTTGTGTGTGTTGCCTGCTGATTCTAGGAGCTATAAGTGGACTATTGATGGTGGATCCATTTGGCTGACTTTGGACCCCTGCATCCACCAGCCTGCACCCCCTGCTGTCTCTGCTTCCTTGGCTCATGAGCTTCCACTAATCAAGAGAAACCTAACCTCTTTCTACAACCGTGTGAGCCATTTTTTGCGTGAATCTCTTTCTAGTTACACACACATATCATCACCACTGGTTTCGCTTCTCTGGAAAACACACCAAACAGCAAATCTTTATTTTTAGGAAGTATTTCCTAGACAGAATATTAAAGCAAGGTATGACTGCTTGCTTTAAGATTATTGCTTGTGGGTCAGTAATATACAATGAGGTAAAAATCTAATGGTGGCAAAGGCATCTTTTAAAAAGCTTAACTGGCATATGCTTCAGATATCATACAATTGAATTGTTCGGTCATATTAAGATGATTTTTGCCATCATTACCACAATCAGTCTCAGAACATTTTCTTCTTATTGACTGTCAGTAGCTCTCCATTTTCTCCATCTCCCCCGACATGCCACTAAGTAATTATCAATCTAGTTGCTGTCTGTGGTAGACTGGGTAGACTAGAGAAACATTTCCATAGACATACTCATACATGTATAAGAAGGAGCTTTATATAAGGAGCAATTGTACCTTAAAAAAAATCCTAGTCCACTCCAGTTCAGATCCGTAAGTCCAGTATCTACCCATATGCCCTACACCAATCAATAGAGTCCTCTTCAGACTCACAAAACACATGATGCTGAATGCAGGAACATCACAGGCCAGTGGATGGGAAATCTTGTGGAACCAGTGGCAGCACTATCAGTGTCTCAGAACTGGCAGGGTCATCTGAGCTTCTCCAGTTCCCAGTACAGGAGGTTTATCAGTGAAGGGCCATGCATCTTGTCAGTAGAGCGTTTCTCAGGGAGGGAGCTGAGAGGGATAAGGAAAGGAGGGAGGGAAGGGGGGAGAGAGAGAGAAAGAGAAAGAGGGAGTTTTCCGTCTTGAAGGAGGAAATCCAGGAATTCCCAGAATCCTCTGGAGGAAGGCCATGCCCACACAGAGGCCCCATTGACTATACAATGATTGACAGGTTAGACTCTACCCCTTCATTCATAATCCTCTCAAATTGACAACAATCTATATAACTACCATAAGCTCTACCTCTCTTGGATTTCATATCCAGAAAATTATACAGAGCGCAAACAGGGAATAACAACAACAACAACAAAAAACATAAGAAAGCAAAAACAAAAAAATCTCAGCAGAAACTTAAAAACTGAGCCAACTTTACAAATTATATTTTAACCTTACTACATCAGCCCTAATTGATTTTACAATGCTCTCTGTCTGATAGCAAAGGTGTTCACATGCCAGGGCTGTGCTCTGAGGGGTTCACCAGAAACTTCATCCCTTTGGTGACTCTGCAAATGGGGTTGGTGCTTCCACTGTCAACCCTAACCTCTGCAAACCAGGGGTTCCCAATTTATGCTCTGATACTATGCCTGCCTTAGGATTTGGATTTTGTCATGTCCAATCTTTGAATCACACAAGCTGGTGTGGTCCATGTGGACTTAGTGGGTGCCTTACTTAGATGGCTGCTTGTTTGATGATAAGACTTTAAGACTCTAGGTATTCTGCTTTCAGATAACCAGCTTCTTCACCACACTTTGCTATAACACCCATATCTTCAAAGATCTCTTCAGGAGGGTGAGCATTGTGCAAGGCTGTCATCAGAACTAGTTATTCTAAGATTGGTGCTAGAATTTAAATGTGAGTCCTAAATCCATTCATATACCTATGGCTAATCTATGCCTCTGGTTTACTTTAGGAATATGACTATCATTTTATGATACAGAACATTCGCAATCATTCCCCTTGGGCATAAGGTCATTCCATTGATAGTGTCATTAATTTAACCAATGGTATGGAATTTGAAACACTGTTGAGAAAAGGAAATTAGACAAGTATAGTTTGGCTTCAGACCATGATACATGAATTGTTAGCTTTTGCAGATTAAACTCTCCAGTGACTGGACAGTATTTGCAGAAACAATGGGGGTTGGTGATGGGGCAAAACTTTCACTAACACCCACTCATAAGTGCAGAACCATGCTTACCAGAATAATATATGTCATAATAAGGCAAGAGGAGCATACAAATATATAAGGTAGTCCCAGGACATGACTCACTGGGCCCCTTCAAAGGAAGAGATCAAACCCAAGTCCAATGACTCCCAATTCCATGACCTTAGAATAGCAGTCATCTGCTTCTTCTCAGATGAGGATACTTGATCCTCAAAGTCAAGGGGATCTGTCAGCTTCTTAAATCTGCTACAGGTAAGTTTGAGGAAAAACCCAGTTCTCTGGGTAGAGTTTTCACGTTGATCCTTCTGGGGTGGTCTTTGATGGATGTCGTGACCTTCAAAAAACAGAATCTGAAGTCCCAGTAGTCTACAGCCCACCGCCTGGATCACAGAGGGCTGGATCAAAAGTAAGTTAAAAATGTACAATTAGGAACTTAGTACCAGTCATCTTCTGCCCTTGGGTTCTTTGCAAGTGTTATTAAGCATATTTTCCTGAGGTGCTTTACCTGGTTTACCCACCAAGAGAAATGCACTTGAATGGCATTTTTGTTTGTGTGCCTATTTACTCTCTACAAGGAGCCCTACTGGGGTAATGTTTAAGAGTTCAGCTGCTAACAACAAGGTCAAGGGTTCAAAACCATCAGCTGCTTCATGGGAGAAAGAGGAGACCCCCATAAGAGTTCCAGTCTCAGAAACCCAAAGGGACACTTCAACCATATCCTATAGGTAGGATTGTGTGTGTGTGTGTGTGTGTGTTGTGTGTGGCGGCAGCCTCCATAACCCAAGGTGTCCTAAAGGGAAGATGTGTAGCTGAAGGGTAAATTAAAGCAACATCATGCAAGAATCTCTTCCATGGATCTGAAACCAGAGAGAGGGAGTCGATTGGATTCTCCAACAGGCTTATAATAATCCCCAGGCAAGTCAGCCACATCATACACATACATAATAGGAAGAGCATGTGCTAGAGGTACACATGATAGGAAGGCACACACCTAACAGGTCGAGCAGGTTCCAGAGTTAAGATGACGGTTAAACCTTGGTTGGTTCTTTGTTGGCTTGACCTTAGGTGTCCTGAGTTCTTCTCTGGGGGAACAATCTAAGATCCTATCAGAAGGGAGTAGGCTGTACTTAGGGTGAGGTGGACAATAGGGTTTGCTTGCTCTCAAGAACAGACAAGCTTCAGGCAGATACACTTCAAGCATATAGTAAGCTACCATCAGCTTGTAAGAAGCATCTTAAGACTGGCATTATATGGCATATATTGGCGGGGGAGTGGGGGTGTGGGAGGAGAGGCAGTGCAGGACATGGTGGAGAATAAATTTAATTAGGAGACTATGACCAGAATTCACCTCCAATTCACAAGTGTGAAGGTCCCTCTGCACCAGTGCCTTAGCCTCCCAGACTCCTTAAATATGAGAGTAAAGAATTTGTCCACATACACTCTCTTCCTGTTTCTCAGTTTCTCACAGTCACTAAGAGTAGAGAAAGGTGTCTCTTTGTGACATGCCTCACTGACCCATAGCCCTACAGCAGACAACACTGGAGACACAGTGTGGGCCTCTGCCAGATCTAAACCTAACACACCAAGGCAAAACACTCAGGCCATGCAAAAGAACAGCAAGGGGAACAGAGCAAGGAAGTCTGAGGGAGTACCAGAAATAGACTTTGGGGCCAGGGCATGACACCCCATCAGACTTTATGGGAAAACACTCTTAAAGGTCAACAAACAGACCTGGCACTATTTACAGGCTTTTCATTTTATGTCATTATTTTTGTTTGTTTGTTTTGCTCTGTCTTGTTCTTGTGCATTCTATTACACCTGCAGGTCTATCTAGATAAGATAAGTGGGATAAACAATCTGGAGGTGAAAATAACAGACCAATGATTCTGGGGGGACATGGGAGAGAGGGAGGCAGGGAAAAGGAAGTGGAGGTTTACAAATCCAGGGGCAAGGGAATAACAAGTGATCCAAAATTGGTGGTGAGGAGGTAGGCCTTGTAGGACTTGAACAAGGGCAACTTAATCAAGAGGAATTACTGAAACCCAAATAAAGACTGAGCATGATAGTGGGACACGAGGAAAGTAAAAGGAAAAAGAACTAGGAGACAAAGGGAATTTGAAAGGTCTAAATACAGGCATTCATGCTTGTAAATATATTTATATATAATGATGGGGAAATAGATCTATGTGCATATATTTATAGATTTAGTATTAAGGTGGCAGATGGACATTGGGCTTTCACTCAAGTAGGAACACTTTGTTTTATTAACCTATTAATCTATTCTATGATGCTCACTTTCTCGACCTGATCACCAAAGACAAAGTGGTGTATGGGCCAGATCCAGGCCAGGCCTGGACCAGGCGACTTCTGGTTCCAGCCCCTCATTCCTGTTTCTCCAGGACCAGGCATCCTTTCTTCCAGCCTCTCAAGAAGAAAGATGCTTTGCTAAGCTTCAAAGCACTTGAACTTCAAAGCACCTGCCTCCAGTGTTTCCCAGAACTTACCTCACCTAGCAGAACAAACTCCCTTGTATTGTTTCCCAGGGACAAGATGACCCCCATCTAGACAGAACACTGTCTTTCTCTCCTAGCACTGTTCCCTGACAACCGCAGAACTAGGAACTTCTCTTCCCCTTTTACAGTCCACTTGCGTTCAGCTCAGTGGATGTATGTATGGCTTGTGATAAGAGTTGTATGATCCCCAAATAAAATAATAATAAAAAAATCACCTCAGGATACAAAATATAAGTGCACATGATCAAAATTTAGGCATATATAATATTTAAAAGATTAGAAAACAGTACAATGGCATGTCTTTAAAAAATAGAAAAGTATCTCTTTAAATATTTTGCCCATTTAAAAAAAATTGAGCTGTTTGATTTTTTTCCTCCCTTCACCTATCTTTGTTCTATTATCAAGTATAGAGATATGTAGCAAAACATATCTCATGTCAACATTGCACTTAATTGACATAGATTACAGTCTTCAAATTATATATCCATTCCCACTATGTTTTTCTCAGTCATTCCAGTAGTATTAGCAAAAATTGGCTTATTGCTGAATATTGAGAAATTCTTTATAGTCTGAATATAAGCCCTTTGTAAATAGATGCAATTTTCAAATGCTGTCTACCACAGAGAAAATGTTTTAAATTTTGATAAAGTCTTATTTATGTCTTTAATAGATTATGCTTTGGTGTCATGCTTAAGAATTCTATTGCTAACCCAAGGCCACAAAAATTATTTTCTCGATTTATCTTCATAAATTTTCTAGATTTAGCACTACATTTGAGTTTATAATCCATTTTTGTTCAATTTTCAGGTTATATTTAATAAGGTGTGAGGTATGAGGTTAATTTTTTGTACATGGAGAGTTAAATATTACAACAGATGCACAGCAATGTTCTGGAGGGAAGGAAGGGGGTGAGGACAGACAGACTGGACAGAGCTTCCATAAGCTGTGGGGCAATTTCAAGCAAATTAATGTATATGTCATTGGAATTCTCAAAGAAGAAAGATGGGGTACAGAATAGATAAGTATCTAGCAAGACTGATTAAAGGAAAAAGAGAGCAGGGAGAGACAAATGACCCTGATCGGTACTGAAAGAGGAAACATCACGACAGACACTACATCTTGCTTCTAAGGAAGATCTGCCTGTACTTGTCCCAAGGCAAATTTGATTGTTCATCTGGCAGTCCATGGGCCTTTCAACGTTCTTCACTAACTTCTTAACTCAAATGCATCAATTCTCCTCTGGTCTTTCTTATTCATTGTCCTCTCACCTGCATCTGAGGGAGTTGAAAATACTTTGGCTTGGTTAAGGTACATTTTTGTTCTCAAAAATGTTATTTTTGTTCTTTAACACTTTTAAAGAAGCCTTGTGTCACAGAGCTGCCTAATGCAATACATTGGTTTCTTGACTTCTGCTTCCAGGGGCATTGAGTGGAAATCCAAGTAAAATGAAAACTTGGACAACTTTAATCTTTTCTCTGTTGTCTATGGGTTCACTTGGAAGGATTTTTTGCAACTCATCCCAAAGGCTGCAGTCCTTGATCTTTATCAGCAACTGCTCCAAGTCTTCTATTTTCATAAAGACTTTAATAAAGTCTCTAATACCCACTGGGGCAGTTCTACACTGTCCTACGATTGCCATGAGTTAGAATGGACTCAATGGCTGTGAGTTTGGGGATTTTGGTTTCTAAGAGATTTTGACCTATAGTTTTCTTTCATTATGGTGTCTTACTTTGGTTGCAGTATCAGAGTTTGCTTTGTAGAATTTTGTATGCTTTAGAAGAGTTTAAGCAATCTTAGGTTTCATTCTTCTCTATGTTTATAGAATTCTAAAAATTCTAGTTTATACTTTCCTAGTCATTTGGTGCCAGACTTTACTTTGTTGGGTTAAAACTTCTCTTTACTTCCATGATTCTTTTCATTTTAGTTCACATTTTGGAAAATATTAATTACTCGAGTATACACTGACCGAAATATAAGCCGAGGTACCTAATGTTGACACACACACACACACCTGGGAAATCATATTAACTCGAGTATAAGTCTAGAGTGGGAAATGCAGCAGCGACTGGTAAATTTCAAAATAAAAGTAGGCACTAAGAAAATTACATCAATTGAGGTATCAGTTATTTATTTTTAATATTCATTTCAAAATAAAAACAGTAAACTAGCTCTTTAAGTGGAAAAGAGGGTCAATAAAAAATCGGTGTCAGCAATAACTTTAAAAGTACAGAAATCTTAGCTCACTCAGCAACCTAGCTAAAACACAAGTTATAATTATTCAAAACTGGACTCCTGCTCATCATCTGTATGTCGAAACAGAGCTTCAACTTTAGCTGGTGTGAGGGTATCAGCATAGACAAGGTCATGATCACTGAGTTTGCAGTCATCACCGTCACTGCTGTTGTTCTCATATGAAGCACTGTCTTCACTGCCATCCATAGCATTACTAACGCCATATTTCTTGACAGCGCATTGCACCATGTCCTCTGGAATCTCTTCCCATGCATCATAAGCCCATTTTGATATCGATTTTTTTTATGGCTTCATCAGATTTCCAACTTTTGTCAGTCAGGCTTGACCAGATGACATCCATTCATGCCACATCTATCGCAAACAGTCTTTGTTTTTGTTTTTGTGGGCATCACTGCCTCTGGTGGTCGTGGGTGCTACCCAGTGCTGCTCCCAAGAGGCGCCGCTGGATTTGAACCATCAAGCCTGCGGGCCGTAGTCCTGCACTCAACCACTTACGCCACCCAGGCTCAGCCCCCACAGTCTTTGAAAAGTTTATTTAAACACACATCTAGAGACTGCAATACAGATGTAAGCCCACCTGGAATAACAGCCAAAGTAACTTGAGAGGACAATGTCAATTTTTTTTATGTCATCAGATGTGTGGACTCTGAACATATCCCAAACTAGCAATGATGATTTTTTTTCTTTAAGGCTGTACCTGGTCATCCAAATTTCTTCCAGCCATTTCTTTGTTTTGTCATCCAGCCTTTGTGCACGCACTGTGATTTATGGTGGCAATTTTACCTTTTTAGGCAAGATCTTTCTTTTAAAAATAGTGACAGGCTGCAGCTTAGTTCCATTAGTCAAACATGATAGAACAACTGTGAAAATTTTTTCCTACTTCCTGTGGCTCTGAGTAAAATAGTAGCTCTGTCTTCCAAACTTGCCACAGTTCTGTTGCTTGGAAGATCAAAGGTCATAGGTGCTTCATCTATTCCCAATCTATGCCAGGTCATAGTTATGGCTCCTTCTTTGCTTTATGATGAATGAATGGAATGGCATCACCTTTTCATCAAGGTCTTTTGGCAGCTGTACAATCTTTGTTCTTTGCTGTAAACATAAGGCAAACCTATTAGTCCTGCTGATGCAACAACATTTTCAATACCCGGTTGTGGGAAGCCAAATGCTGTTCCCATCTCCAGTGACGCCATTATTGACCTTTACGGCCGGTCCCTCTTTATAACTTAGTTTGTTTTAAGTTTAATATGTATTTTGCTTATTTCCCGCTTTTGTCTTTAAGTTTAATATGTATATGATTTATTTCCTGCCTTTGTTTTTTTTGATAGTTTATGGTTTGTGTGACCTTTATGTTTATTGGTCTATTTCATATGTGGCCTTTATGATCATTGGTAGAATATTAGTAATGCTGTTTCTATGCACTAGGAAGTTCACCTAATTGGCATATGGACCTGTTTGAGAACTGCTTCCCGCCATTTGTTCCCACCATATTATACGCATATGATTGGTTATTCACTTCTGCCCCTCATTTCCATATATGTACTTCCCCCTTCCTCAGCTAGCCTATATTAACCTTGCCTTTTGGCTCAATAAACAAGACTTGATCAGAACCCTGTCTTTTCTCCCTTTCTCGTGTCTCTTGCCCTCTCCATTCCCAGTCTCCCTTTCAGGAACCCACGTTGACTGATCCGTGGGTCGGATCACCTGGTGCTTCTAATTTGTCATCTTCAGGCAATTGAAGGACACACAAGCAAATTCCCATGCATATTACATAGTAACCATTTTGACAACACTCCATAATTCAGGGATGCTCACACTTTTTCAGCATGCTAACTTCTTATAAAAGGATCAAGTAAAAATGATCTAACAGCAACAAAAATGCAAAACACGTTTATTTATTACAGTTATTCATAAATGCATTATTTCTTTATATGTACAATGTATGTTTATATACCTTGCATAACTGCATTAGTCTCTATTGCACAACACAACATAATTAGCTATGTACATTTTTTGTCATTACCTGAGTTGACTCTGATGACTTGCACTGAATGGAATGAGCCAAGGATGCATAGTCCGGACAACAGCTGCTGACACAGCCTCAAGCCAAATGATCATCAGTCATGGTGGAACTTAATGATTTTTCTGTGGGAAATGGCTGACTCACACAAATAAGGAGAGTCAAATAATGCAATCAATGAGGTGGCACATTTTCTCATGTTTCAATACTCTCCTTCTTCGATTACGTTTCAGAGCTGTTCATGCGCTCTGGACTTTAGCTGAATATTGGCTTGTAGTGTCAAACTCTCCCATTCTGTATGAAAGTGATATGCTTTTGTCTTCTTACTTGGTTCAGCTCCCCCACTCATTATAGTATCCTTTCTTACATTTAAGAGAAAAAAAACACCAAGGTCTAAAATTTGGTAATAGCTTAGCTTGTCGTTTTTGGTGCGCTTTGGCCAGCTGTTTGCACCTATCCTTGATACCTAAGATTGCATTTAATTGGCTGTGCCGTATATCAGTTAAATGATGGGACTGAGGAGAGACTTGCGTCTATTTTTGTAATGTCATGCGATCTACTCACACTACATTTGCGGTTGGCCAGTAGATCCGGGTTGACATATTGAACGTCTCTTCCTTAACCCATCCGTGCAATTCAGTCTCTAGAGTCCCATATGAAGTCGTTAAAATGTTACGAGCCCCAACACAGGCAGCTTCATGAAAGCATAGTCAATACTGGGTCCAGATAGGGGTTAATAAAAAATAAAATATAGCAGACCAATACTGTAAATAAACGTACTGTATATCCAAGACCAGAGATATACCAGTACTTGTTGTACGTGGAGAAGAGCAGGAGAAAAGCAGCCACATACCAACATCCATCTGACAAGGATGGGGTGCACCCAGGTACCAGCCCATAGCAGCTGACAGGCTCTTGTCCAGCACAGCACAGACAACACAGAGGCTGCCATCGTGCAGGAGAAAAGAAGAGCGGTGATGTTAGCAGGCATTGGCCCACCCACAGAGACTCAGGCATCCGCAGATGACTGAGAGACTGGAGAACACTCACACTGTCCTTGAGAACAGGTAAGGAGAACCCTCATTTGCGTATAAGCCGAGGGGGGAGAGGTTCAGCATGAAAGTATGCTGGAAAACTCTGCTTATACACAAGTATATGTGGTATCTGACTTAATGGTTGAGGTAAAACTTTATTTTTTTTTCCTATTGCCTTTCATTGGTCCCAGCCTTTCAACACATAATTTATCTTTTTGGTCCATAACTAATTTAAAATGTCTTTTTTTCCTGCTCCAAAATTGTAGACTATATTTCAGTTCTTTCAAAATTCTTCATTCAGTCCTTTTACATTTGCCTACTGCGACAATATATCCCATCTTGTCAAATTAAAACGTCATACGACTCTTATGGCAGTTACATAATCTACTATCAACGAGCTAAGGGGTGGAGTCTAGTCTGTCAATTATAGACAATGAGACCTCTGTGTGGGCATGGTCTCCTCCTGAGGATTCCGGGGACGCCTGTCTTCCTCTCTGGGGGTAGAACGCAGATTCTCGCTGTTTGACATTCCTGTAGACAAGCCACATGGAGCTATGCTGATGGAGGCAGAGCCCTGCAGCTGGAGGAACCACGTGGAGACTCACACCAGTGCTGAGATGCTTCTACCACCACTGGATCCACAAGACTTTCCACCCACTGGCCTGTGAGCTTCCTGCTTGTGGTGTCGTTGCGTGTGCTCATGAGTTTGAAGAGGAATTTACAGACTGGTGTCAGATATATGGACTTGATCTGGACTGGGCTGGGATGTTTTATTAATATACAATTATTCTTCCTATAAGATTCTTATACAAGTGTCTATGAAATCGTTTCTCTAGTCAATCCAGATTGATACAACTATACTTTTTGCTACTGTATTAGACACATTTGAAAATGCATCCACAGATAAAAGCTGCCACCAGAGTAAAGATGCAAATAAAAAAAATTTTATGAGGAATCTGTGAGAACATGTTTTCATAAAGGTTTCTAACATCACATACTGACATGGTACCTGAAACTCAGGCTTAATATTTAATACAAATAGGCTGACTAAGCAAATGCTAGCATGACATTATGAATTATGTTTATAAACCATGTCCAGACTTTCTTGCTAAGGGCCTTCTCGGATCTTTTCTTCTATGAATTGGGATAAATCAAAATACAGCTACGACTACTGGAGGTACACACAAGCACATCTACACAGGATCCCGGGGGCTGTAGCGATTTGCTAACTGCTAACCATAAGCTCCACAGTTCGAAACCACCAGCTGCTCCTCCAGGAGAAAGGCAGGGCTTTCTCCTCCTCTTGGAAGCCCACAGGGACAGTTCTACCCTGCCCTAGGGGGTCGATGTGAGTCATGTGTGTAAATTTAGAGTAGGTGGTGGGATGGATCCATTGAAATCATCGTTTATTCTGCAAAACACATGTAAGAAAACGCTGGCTCAGAGTAGATTTTACTTATGTAATGTAGCAATAACAGGGTTACCACAGTCAATAGCTTTATCCAGCACAGTTATTTCTCACAGTTTGGGAAGCTGGATTCTAAACGCAGGGTGCCAGCTCCCACTCTTTCTCTGTTAGCGCCGAGGAAGGCCCTTGTCCTTGTCCCTTTAAACTTCTGTCCTGGGCAACTCTTCTCCCCCATCTCTACTTCTTTCACTGGCTTCTTAGAGTTCTTATATTCACAAAGGCATTGACTTAAGACTTACTTTACACTAACCCTGCCTCATTAGCAGACAAAGACTTTAGCAGCACAGACGTCAGACTGTTCCTTCCATATTTGGGAGGGTCACCATCCAACCCATAACAGAGGACCACGAACTTTTCTAATGACTCTAGACTGCTTGACTAGTGTTCTGTATGGAACCAAGTGGCCCCCATTTACCAGTCAGAATTGTTTGTAGTGTTGCTTTACTGGGGACATTGAACTGCAGGGACCTTGTACACCAGGACATTCGCAATCCTAATGCTCAAATCAGTGGAAATCTGAGGCCCTCTCATGGACAACATGCAATATTACAAAGCCGTCGATGACGATTCTAATGATTTCGCTGATGGTTTCTGGATTGATTGGAAAGGTGATGTACAGTTTATGCAAAGAATCCCCCGTGTCACTCCAGTCTCTTGTGTTAATCTGGGTAGACGAGAGAAACAAATTCATAAACACACATATGCATATAAGGGAGAGGTTTACACACAAGAGGAATGGAACATTGAGAAAGCATCCCAACCCAGTCCTGTTTAAGTCCACAAGTCTGATATTAACACATACATGCAATACCAATCCATTAGTCCTCTTCAGACTCACGACACACATGCTATGAAGGCAGGACAATCACAGGCCAGTGGGTGCAGAGTCTTGTGTATCCAGTGGCACCAGAAGGACCTCAGCACTGACAAAGGTTTTCCCATAGTCTCCCAAGCATCTCAGCACTGGCAGGAGTCTCCATGTGGCTTCTTCAGGCTCAGAGGTCTGTTTCCATCAGGGTAAGCCTGGTGGCTTCTTCTCTGGCTCCTCCAGCTTCAGGACTGAGGGTCTATCAGCATGTTGTCATCTTGTCTTGTCAGTAGTGCGTCTCTGAGGGACTGAGTCGAAAGTCTCTCACGTCCATGGGGGAAATGTCACGAGATTTCCCAGAATTGTCAGAGAAAGTCATGCCCAACACAGAGGTCTCATTGGCTATCTCCAGATTGACAGGCTAGACTCCACCCCTACACACTTAATCGAATTGACATCAGAGTACATGACTGCCACATCTCTTTTCAAGATGTCTAAGTAATCACTATTTGCTCACTGAACTCTGGGTCAAGCCTGGAGAGGGGGACGCAGTAGTATGTGTGCACTGATCAGTCCTCATGTACCCAGCACTGTCTCATGAGAGTCACTGACTGTTCCTGCACCACTGTCCCTCATGGCCTGTCAGGTGAAGAGTGGTCCCAACATGGGCTGGCAGAGCCAGCAGGGGTCTTTCTTGCAGAGGACACCAATAAGCCAAGAGACAATGTAGAGTCTCCTTAGGAGGCCCAGATAGAAGGACAGACTAGACTGAACCCACCCCATCGCCCACCTTGGGTCAGGACAGCACCCCAAGAATGCTCGGGATTGAGGCTAAAATGCTTCCTCTGAGCCCCCGCCTGTGATGTGAGATTCAAGCAGAAGTTCTTCTATGAGGCCTCAGGGCTTAGACACGTGGCCCTTTCTCAGCATCATCAGGGGTGGCCATTTTTATAGCTTCCAAGAAGAGGCGGTCATCTAAATGCTGAGAAAGGGGTGAGCTGTTTTGTTTGTTTTGTAGGTGAGCAGATGGCCAGCCAATGGACAAGGCATTTGTTGGAAAGCCAAAGAGTCGCTACCACCCATCTCTGACCTTTGGCCGGCACAAAGAAACCTTGCCCGGTCCTGCACCGTCCACACAATCACTGCTTGTTTGATCCCATTGCGACAGCCCTCTTGTCAATCCGTCTCTTCTGACACTTCTCTTCTGCCAACACTCCTCTTTAGCAAGTATGAGGTCAATAGAACCTTCTGTTCTCTGTTGTCAATGCTTTTATTGACAAACCATATGTTTATCCCCATACTATACAATTAATGGCTTAAATGCCTAATGAAGAGTTGTGCAAGTACCACCACAATTTTAAAACATTGTCTCATTCTTGTAATCATTAATATTGGCATCCTATTCACCCCCATCCTATAAACCCTGTCACAACCCTAAGAACGATTAATGCATTTAATGTCTGTCCAGATTTACCTATCGATTTCATATCGAGAAAAAAAATTCAAATGAAAAGAAAACAGAAACAACCCCCAACAACAATCAATAGCTAAATAAAACTCAGGAAAATCTTAATCCAAAAGAAGGGGAAAATAATAATAACAATTTTTTTAAAACATACTAACATTTAATAAAAATAAGAACAAATTGAAAATTAGTCAAGGGGGAAAACAAATGATGACGTGGTAAATTTAAACCTAACTAAATCTGCAGTAATCTACATTACGATGCACTTTGTCTGGAAGCAAGACTATTCACACTGCTGGCCAATGGTCAGAGGGAATTCGCTGGAGGTTTAATACCCCTGGGGACAAATGGATTTTGGGCTTTCACAAATGGATTTTAGGCTTTATCCTTCTGCATATCAAATATTTAGAATTTAAACTCTAATGTAAGTTCCCTCTTCCAGTCTTGGATTTTATAATTTACAATCCTTGGGTCACACAGGCTGGTGTGTTTATTCCATGTGGAGTTTGCTTACATCCCAATTAGACGACTGCTTGTTATAAGACAAGCCTGTAGACCCCAGGCACCACGCTTTCTGATCCACTATCCTCACCAAACTGCTGGAGCACCAACATCTTCAGTGATCTCATCATGGGGCCCCAAATCACTTTAACCCTACATACAACAGAATGAAATACATCCCCAGAATTTGGTTAGGAATCAAATTGTTGTGATCTGTAGGGATTTCATAGAATGATTTCAGAAGTGGATCACCTCTTTCTGAGACTTTATTCCTTATCCCTCTCAATCTGGAAGTTCCTCTAAAACCACCTCAGCATCATCATAATATATCAACCTGTATGGGCAGGTGGGTACACACTAAGTTCATTGTGTGAAATCAAACCCAGGTCATGCATAGAAGGGGAGATTTTGAACACATTAATTAATAATCTTTACATATTCTCATAACAGATGTACTTATGGTACAAGCAAAGAAGTCGGCTGAGAGATTTTTGATGTAATCAGGTGTGTATGCTTGCTTATACTTAACCGAATGTTTGAACGTGTCTAATAGAAGGCATGAAACCAGCTTTTCTATAAACATGCCATCAGAGATTGTATAGGACCATAATTTCTTTGGGTTTGACGTGTCCAATACTATTGATAGTGAAGAGGGCTTTGTGTGATTTAAAAATCCCTACCCAGTTAAATTGACAAGCCTGAGTTGGGTCTTAATATATGCAAAAGGGAATTCCCAAAAGGGAAGGTTGTCACCACAACCTTCCAAATGCTGCTGCAGACTTTGGAAGTCATGAGTGGCTACGTTGAGAGTCCTGTCTCTCTCGGCATGCTGTGGTGACCACAGGACCCTCCTAACAGATTCCCCAGAGACATCTCCTCTGCTGTGCTTCCCTCTGTAGTCAACTGCAGCCATCCCTCCTCTTCCTCTGCAGATGTTCAGGAAGTAGGAATCAAAAGATACAGGAACAAGGAACTCATTTCCAAAGTTAAGGTGGAAGGAATGAATGGATTGCTCAGGCATGCACGGGGAATGAAAACTTAAAAAAAAATCACTGCCATCAATTCAATTCCAACTCATAGCTATGCTGTAGTACAGCACAGCACTGCCCCTATGGGTTTCCAAGACAGTGACTTTTTATAGGGGTAGAAAACCTCATCTTTCTCCCTTGGCAACTGGTGGCTTTGAGCTGTTGACTTTATGGACAATAGGGTTGGGGAAAAGAATAAAGGCAGGAATGAGCTCCTGAAAAGGTTCAGAAATGTCAAGTGAGAAGGCCTTTTAAACTGTGTCTGGGAAGATGAGTCATTGTGTTAGTCTGGGTAGACTAGAGGAACAAATTTCATAGACACGCAAATGGATATAAGGAAAGAGTTTATATACAAAAGGAATGTGACACTAAGAAGGCATCCCAATCTGGTCCAGTACAAAGTCATAAGTCCGATATTAACCCATATGCCCTAAACCAGTCTACAAAGTCTCCTTCTGACTCACGAAGTCACAGGTCAGTGGGTGCAGAACTCTGGCACTGGCAGGGGTCTCCCCATGGCTCCTCACTTCCAGGGTTCAGGGTCCACCAATAGCATGCAGCTCCAGCTTCAGAGGTCTGGCTCCATCAGGGCAAAGCCGTATGGTCTCTCTGCCAGCTCCTCCAGCTTCTTGGATGCTGCCATCTTGTCTTTTCCATGACTCATCGCCTCTGAGACTAAACTCCTAACAACTGGGGAAGATAGCTTCTCATCTTCACGAGGGAAATATCACGAGATTTCCCAGAGGTCTCAGGAGAAAGCCATGCCCACATAGAGGCCTCATTGGCTACTCAATGGCTATCTACAGATTAACAGGCTAGACTCCACCCCTACATTTCAATCATAAAATTAACATAAGCACATGACTGCCACAGTCATTGATTCTAATCTTGTGGGCTTGCAATGCATCCAAATAAGGCACCCAGGCAGTTTCATGGCCAACTTAACTTAATACCTGGAGGCCAGAAACTTCTAACAACTCATCCTCCCAGTCGTTGTTACATAATCTGGTGTCAATTTGAGAAAGGGTGGAGCCTAACCTGTCAATCAGGTCGCAGCTTGATGACCTCCTTTGGAAGTACCACAGAGATAAATAGCACCCTAGAGGCAGGACTCACAGACACACCCTGAGAGACGTTCCTGCTAAGAAAACATGAAACTGCACTAGAGTCCTGGAGCTAGCTAGAGGAGTCACTTGGAGACTCACAGCAGCACTGAGGTGCTTCCACTGCCACTGGATCCACAAGACTTTCCACCCATTGGCCTGTGATCTTCCTGCATCCAGCGTCATTGCATGTGCTGCGTAAGTCTGAAGAGGAATTTAAAGATTGATATCAGACATAAGGCTAATGTAGGATTTATGGACTTGATCTGGACTGGGCTGGGATGTTTTCTTAATAGACGATTACTCTTTGATATAAAGTTCTCTCTTACACATGTGAGTCTTTCTGCATTTGTTTCTCTAGTCTACGCAGACTAACACATTATGGTACTAGGAGTGGGGTACTAGAGAAAGAAATCATAAAGATGGAGAATGGATGCTTGTTAGACCCCTGCCTCGTGGTAGTCTTTCTTATTTGGATAGCTGGAGGTCAGATATGGCCATGCAGTTTACTGGGTCATTTTTCTGGAAATAATATGGGCAGCTAAATTTTGTTTGCTTGTAATCTTTGGCTATTCCTGTATGAAATGGAGAAAATAATGTGATTAATGTATATCTGAGCTCAGAGGACAAAATAGTCCCTTGGATTTCTCAGAACTGCTTAGTGAAAATGGCTAAAACAATATCAAAATAGCTGACAGAAAGCCTGACTCTGTCTTGATGGTATCAGAGGCCTAATCCCATACTTTGTATCAATAGAATAGTTTAGATAAGGATTAAGGTAAGATAGATAAAGATTGAACTAGACTGTTTTAAGAATTGAGTTTAGGATCTGATTCTACTTTGTCCATACTGATTTCTTCTGCTTATTGTTATTGATATTGTGGTTGATAGAAATGACTATTTGGAAATATGAAAATAAGGATCTTGAAAGTCCATTTGTCTTTAGCCATTAAAATTGGATCATTAAATTGATTTAGAACATGTCTACAAAGAAGACTCTGAAAAGATAAGCCCCACCCAGTGTCTTCAGTACTCAGAACATTTGAAAGTGAAGTGACCTGCCTAGGGGACTGTTAACAGGTTGAAGATAAATAGGCAATCTGGATTTCTGAATTTGAACTAGTGGTCATTTATCAGAAGCTGGAGAAAATCTGGAACTATGAAGAAAACTCCTCGCTAGGGCTAATGTTAAAGGGAGCCTGTGGGCAGGCTGAAGTGCTTGCTAGGTGACCACCTGGATCCACTTGTTTAGTGGAAGTGGGAGAAAAGCAGCAATACAGAGACAGGTTGCATCTGGACTTGGTTTATAGGAGCTAGAGGAGATAGAATGGGTTGATTGGTTTGATATTAATGACCTAGAACAAGGAGCTGGGGTTGTTGAGAATTTGTGATGGGGCTCATTATCTAAAGGCTAGGCAGCTAATGGGCACCCTGGTGAGGATAAGTGAAGAAAACCCCATTGAGTTGACCAGAACCTGACCAGCTGAAGAGAAGATAGCCTGTGAACTGGTACAGGTTGCTGCTGGATTTAATGGGTGGCCTGTCCTGATTTAACTTTGCTTGTGGATGTGGACTTCACAAGGTTCCAACTGGAATGACGATTCTTCGCATCAAAGAATATGATTGTCTCCTCAGAGCACTGGGTTGAGGTAAGTGGTCAGTATAGAAATCAGATATCCCAAATAGGCAGATAAAGGCATGAAGTGGCTGGCTTACAAACTTCCAGATCATGGTGTAGTTGTTCACCTAAGTATAGAATATTTTTAATTTGCTCATGTATATAATGTTATGTTTAAATGAGGGTGGCACATTTTTGAAATGTATGCTTTTTAGTTTTATACTGTTAGGTAGAGATATAATTTTATTACTGTTTTGTTAAAAACTATGTATTAATGAGTTCTGTAAAATTGTTACGTTGACAAGGGGTGGACTGTGGTAGTACCATAATCTGGTGTCAACTTGAGAAGGTATGGAGTCTAGCCTGTCAATTAGGTTACAGCTTGATGACTTCATTTGGAGGTGCCATGGAGATAAATAGCTGATGGGGGATACACACACACACACACACACACACACACTCCCTGAGAGACATTCCTGCTGACAAGACACATGGTGCTACACTAGAGCCCTGGAGTTGGAGGAGCCACGTGGAGACTCATGTCAGCACTGAGATGCTTCCCCTGCCACTGGATCTACAAGACTTTCCACCCACTGGCCTCTGCTCTACCTGTATTAGGTGTCATTGCATGTTTTGTGTGAGTCTGAAGAGGAATTTATAGATTGATATCAGACATATAGGCTAATATTAGACTTATGGTCTGGATCTGAACTGGACTGGGATATTTTCTTAATATATAATTACTCTTGGATAAAAAGTTCTCTCTTACACACAAGTCTCCCTGGATTTCTTTCTCTAGTCATCCTGGATTAACACATTCCCCCAGTGAGCATTGCACCTCCATGCATGTTTCTTTGCACATGTCCCCTCAGCTAACACACCTGTGGCGGTTATATAATCATTTGAAGGGGGGAATCTAGTCTGTCAATGGGATCAAAGCCAAAGAGGCCTCTGTGTGGGCATGGCCTTCTCCTAAGAATTCTGGGAATTCCTGATTTTCCTCCTTGGAGATGGGAGACACTTCTCTCTCTCTGCTCACTCCTGAGAGAGATTCTCCTGACCAGCCTGACTCCCTGAGAGACATCCCTGAGGAGAAGCCACATGGACCTACCATGATACAACCCTGGGTGCTCCAGAAGCCATTTTGAGTAAGACTTCCAAACCATGATTCCAAAGACTTTCCACCCAATGACCTGTGACCTTCCTGCATCCAGCATTATTGCATGTGTTTAGTGAATCTGAAAAGGACTTTATAGGTTAGTATCAGACTAGTATTGGACTTGTGGGCATGTACGGACCTACGTTGGGATGCTTTCTTAATGAACCCTTTGTATAAAACTCTCTCTTATACACATATGAGGTTCTATGGGTTTATTTCTCTTGTCTACCCAAACTGACACCCTTCTTATCCACCTGAAAATCACCTCCTCTAAGACCCAGTTCAGATATCAATCAAGAGGCAATTATGTGAACAGAACAAGCAAATACTACCTGGTATAAAATCTGGGAAGGTGGATGTCAGGGTTGTATCTTCTTTCCATACTTAATCAATTTGTACATAGAGTAAAAATCAGAGAAGCTCAATTTTATCAAGAATGTGTCATCTAAATTAGCGCAAGGCTTACTAACCACCAAAGCAAGCAGACAACACAACCGTGCTCTCTGAAGTGAGGAGGACTGGAAGCACTTGGTGGTGAAGATTAAAGATCGCAGTCTTCGGTGTAGATTACAATCCAAAGCCCAAATATCCTCACAATTGGACCATCATGTTAAATGGAGAAGAGGCTGATGGTGTCAAGGATTTTGCTTTCCTGGGATCCACCATCAATGGCCCCGGAAGCAACAGTCAAGAAATCTAACGGTTCATCCCCTCATAAATCTGCTGCACCAGACCTCGTTGAAATTTGGGAAAGTAAGGATCTTACTCTGAGGACTAGGGCAGGTCTGACCCGAGCCATGGTCTTTTCAATCACTTCGGATGCATGTGAAAGGTAGACCCTGAATGAGGAGGACCAGAGAAGAATTGATGCATTTGATTTGTGGTGCTGGCGACGAATATTCAAAGGGCAGTGAATTGTCAAAAGGACAAGCAAATTTGTTTTGGAAGAACTACAGCCAGCATCCCCCTTAAGGTCAAGGGAGGCAAGACTTCAACTCACACACGTTGGGCATGTTGTCAGGAGAGCCCAGTCCCCGGAGAAGGACATTATGCTTGGTCAAGGAGAGGGACAGGGGAAAAGAGGAAGGCCTCCCATGAGACGGGCTGACACGGTGCCTGCAACAATGGGCTCAAGCACAGGTACAATGAAGAGGATGACGCAGGACTGCGCAGCTTTGTGCAGGGGCTGCTGTGGTTTGGAATTGACTGGCTGATATCTAACCACAACACAGACCTGTTCAGATGTCATCCCTCACCCCAGAGACATCAGGAGGAACCAGTGACCATTCTCGGTGCACCCAGAGAACCTGTCACACGGGCTAGTGGTTAAATGTTGCCAGAGCTGTCACCCCCACTGTAACGAGAGCTTCCTACTCACACTCAGACTTCCCTGGTCTCCTCTGGCACCAATCGGCACAGTCCTCGTGGGCGAAGGGGGCACAGTGGAGGTGGGGCTCAGAAGACAGATATTAAGTGGAATGAGACATACATTCACAAACAAATGTCCACAGGCCTAAGTGGAAACATGGATTAGAAAACGATGCAGGCAGAAGAACACATGACTTCCTGTAGATTGAAGAAGAACTTTATTTTGTTGTACAAAGAATAACTTGTTGAAAATTTCGAAACACTCTGCGCAAAGATGCTTTGTTGGTGGGGAGGGGGGTGGGTGAGGGGGCCCCACAGCTTGACGTCGCTGTATGAAAACTTTCCAAGAACATCGCTCTGCTGGACAATTGTGCCGAATCATCCCGCCTGAGGCCTAGCTCTTTCTCGCCTCTGTCAAACAGTATGAATAGGCTGAGATGCACGACTTCCTTTATGGTTTTTCTGGAGTTTGGAACTAAGTTCTTGCACCCTAAGGGAGAAATCCCCTTCAGGCGCTGTCTGCTAATTCCATGCTGCAGGGATTCATTCCCATCTTAGACCCAGAGGTTGAAACCAAATAACGCCCTGGAGGATTCCCAAACCATCTAAATTCAAAACTAACTCAAGCGTGCATTCTAGAAACCTCCAAAGACCAGTCTGCTGAGCATTAAGCTGGTCTCTCTCAGGGTCAAGCCCACTCTTCTACTTCTCCGCTTTGTGTTGTCGGGTCTGGTGTTTGGTTGGCACACCTGCTTGGCCAGTAGGGCCGAATAAACTTGGCCGGCAGCAGTGCCTGGTACTTGGTGCGATACCAGGATAGGGAGGGTTTGCTCCAGATGCTGCCATCATGCTCTGGCAGGCCTTCCAGAGTCAGCTCGCAGTGGCTGAGCCAGCAGGAGCACCCCATCCCCCAAGCGATGGATGCATCCCGCTCCTGCCCTTGTACAGCAGCCCAGCCCTCCTCCCCCACCAGAGAGGAACTCCTAGCCTCCCGAGGCTGCTGCTAGGCTTCGGAGTTTGGGTTTTTCCCTCCTCTTTTCTATGTTCTTTCCATCCACTGGGCGAGAGCCACGGCTTGCAGTTCACAACCTCACGACACCGCATTGTTCTTGCCCCACCTTTTTCCTTTTCATCCCCTCAAATGGATAGCAATTCATTACGCTGGTAAGTGACCAGATTTTAACATTGGTAAAGCAGGACGCCATTGACGGGGGTGGGGATGGATGGGGTGTAGAGGGGGTATATTCCCTTCCCATTCTCCCACCGTTCCCTAGCTTGTCATGCTTTCTTTCCAAAGATCAGGATTTTTTAAAACGGCACCGGATGTGGAAAAAATTGTTTAAAATCGGGGCTGTCTCACCAAAAGTGGGCGTCTGGTCACTTATGAGATAACTGAAGTGGTGCCATTCTCTTGATTGGAGACTGATATATTACGTAATTCTAACAAAATCATTCTGAAAAAAGAAAGACACCTGAAAAATGAAATAATAATGATAAAAATACAGAACAGGGAAAAAAATAACGGAAAAGATACGTTGTGAAGAGATGTCTGGGATTAGGTCATTCTGAAAATACCTCAACAATTAAACTCAAAACCTCTGGGAATAAACTTCCTAAGATTGAAGGTTCCAAAGTGAAATACAGACAAGACGAACCATAAGTGGATGCAAAAATAAACAACCCAGCATCTAAAGTAACTGAAAATAAATAACTGTGAACATAAGTAATTCTAATGCTAGATAACAAAAAGACACTCCTCATAAAAAGAGGAAAATGTTTCACTCAGAAAATAAACAACTCTAAAGTTAAATAATTTAAAAAATTCCAGTCATTTAAAATAATTAAATAAGTGACTGTACAAATAAATAACTCAAAATAAATAACTTCAGTCACTAAAAATAGTACAAAAGTCACTTAGTTGTTCATAATTGCAAAGCTAATGAGAAATGGGTTTCCTAAACCCAGTTTCTAAAACTGTATTTAAAATATGTAGATTTCTTAAAACAAAAGAACCCTAAAATGAATGGCAAAATGATAATTCTAGAATAGAGTAACCTCGCAAATAAAGCAACTGAAAGCAGGGCTTTGTTTTTTTCCTCTTCTTTTTTTCTTCTTCACATCACTCCCTTGGTGGGAGTGGAAGCCCAGCCTCACTCCTGGCGAGGTGCTGCTGGATTTGAACCGTCAACCCTGTGGGCCGCAGAGCAGGGCTTTTTTTTTTTTTTTTTGCAGGATTTTTTAAAAGCTATGAAATCAAACAGCTAGACAGAGAACTAAAAGGAAATGCGAGTCAGCGAAAAAAACGAACAAGTGAAATGAAAAATTTTTAAAAAGTAAGTAGCTGAACTAACTCCAAATTAAAATAGCAAATAACTAAAAGTAACTACTAGGCAAGTTAGCATGGAAGACACCCTCTCTGCAGAGAAGCAAGCCGGTCATAAGACACAGGAACATCCTGCATCCAGCTACAGACATCCAACTCGGGGTTCTGACGGCGGAGTATGGGTGTGGGACCTGAGCTTCGCCACTGGTCTGGTTTCCAGGAGAAACTTGGCAATGGCTGAAGATGTTTGTTGAGAGGGGCTGGGGTGGTTGTCACAAGAGGAGGTGGTCACAGCCTTGCTGGCATCGAGGGGGCAGTGACCAGGGATGCTGTTCCACACCGACACTGCACACCACAGAGTTACAAAAAAGACTTCACGGGACCCAAAGGCTGAATTGTACATAACTGTACTAGCTTGGAGAAGTCCCGGGCTGTGCTCTCCAGGCTGGCCTCGGCCAGCGATGGATCAGAGAGCCCCCGTGGCCACCAGGGGCGGGTCCTGCACCCCTCGGCACCCACCGCAGTGTGCTCTCTCCCAGTGAGAACGGCATGACCATGACGGTTCAGCTGAGTCCGCAGCCCATGGACAGGCATCAAGGAAGGGCATCGGGTGGCAGGAGCGTCAGTTCTCTGGGAAGCGATGCTCGCGGGTGTGGGCCGGTGAACATCCGGGCGCTGCCCTGAAATCCCAAGAAGGGGATCAGAGAGGAGATGGAGCGATGACAACACCTGTTGTTTCCCCCGCCCCGCACACCCACCTGTCTTCCTCCTGGCACTCTTCTCTGCCTCCCTGGCGACACCCTTCCGCCTCCGGAACAGATCCCGAGGAAGCGGGTTCAGAACTGTCCTCCAGCTGGAAAAGGCCTGAGAGCTGGAAGGTGGAGGTTCTGGATTGCAGTTAGCAGGGTGCAAGGCTCACGGGAAGGGGCCAGCATGCCTGAGGTCCACCCAGCTCCCTCCTGGACCATGCCCCGCCCCCAGCAGGGCTCCCTAATCTTAGCCCCAACCACATGGCTGGGGGAGGTAGGGGCTCTGGGCAGGGACATGGGGTAATGGTGAGGGTGACAGGAAGGGGGAAAGAGGCGGGTGGAGCAGCAAGGAAGAGGGAGTGGAAGGCCCTCTGTGTGGGAACAAGGAGAGACGACAGACACTTTAGAAGGAGAAAAATTACACTCAGAGCACTGTTCTCCTTCTCCATATCTTCTGCACCCTCACTGGCCTCAAAGATTCCCGTTGAGCTGACGTCCTGGCTGGAGCGGCCTGAGGAGAGAAGAGGGAGTTCATGGCTTGGGGCATCTGTGGGATGCAGAGGGGGAGGCAGGTGCCTCTCACTCTTGCGCCCTGGGCGCCTCGACTGAGAAGGAGGGGGCTGGGACCCCAGAGCCCTTTCCCAGAGATTCTGTACCTGAGGCTATGAGGAAGAAATGTCTATTCAAAGGTCCACACCTTCTGCAGCTCAGAAAACCACCTCTGGCCCTATCACTCCAGGGTAGGTAACATACCCTTCCTGCCCTCCCTCCTGCCCAAGCCCCTCCCCTTCCCTGACTCCTGTAGGTTTGGGCTGCTCACCTCAAGGTTAGCAGTTTGAAACCACCAGCTGCTCAAAGGGAGAAAAAGGAGGCTGTCTACCCCCATAAAGAGTTGAAGCAGCGGTTCTCAACCTGTGAGTCATCACCCCTTTGGGGGTCGAAAGGTCCTTTCATAGGGGTCACCCAATTCATAACCGTAATAAAATTGCAGTTATGAAGTAGCCATGAAAATCATTTTATGGTTGGGGGGTGTCACCACAACATGAGGAAGTGTATTAAAGAGTGGTAGCCGGAGGAAGGTTGAGAACCACTGACTTAGGGTCTCAGACCCCCACAAGGTCAGTTCTCGCGATAGGGTTGCTGCCGGTCAGAATGAACTTGATGGCAGGGAAGGTTCTGAGAGCTGAAGGTTTCCAATTTTCCTGTCTCCTTGGCAGTCCCTGCCTGTCACGTCACCCCACCTTCCCAGGCAGCAAATGGAGAGGAACAAGAGAGCACACCCTGCTTTCTCCCAAAGTTACATCCACTGATGGTCCCTTTCACCCCAGGGCTGTGGCAGGCAGGACACAAAGGCTCCGTGCTCACAAACACATCGTGGGTCCGGAACTGAGTGCCTTCCAGCTACAGCTCCCAGGGGTCCAGGGTGGGCTGCCTTTTGCTCTGTCCATATTAACCCCCCCGCCCAGGCCATGGGGGCACACTGAGGTGGCATCACCGGGGAAGAGCACAGACTGGGCCCTGCAGGCCACCCCTAGGGAGCATGTCAACGAGAGGCCCACTGCCCAGTGGGAGGAGAGCTGCTATGGAGTCCGTCAGACCTGAGCGAGATGCTCACTTAGCCTCTCACAAGCTGGGTGACCTTGGGCAGGTCACTTGACCTCTCTGGGCATCCATTCTCAGCTCCATTCCGCATGAGCCTCAGTCTGTACCATGTATAATAAAGACAGCCTCACTGGGCATGAGAGTGAGAGAGCTGGTCGCACCGGGGTTCAAGTGCAAACCCGCAGGTCAGTTGTTCAAATCCACCAGCTGCTCGCCAAGAAGATGAGATAGCCTGCTTCTCAAAACACTTAGCGCCTTAGAAACCATAGGGGGGCAGTTCTACCTGGTCCTGTGGGATCATGATGAGCCCCTAATCAACAGCACAGGCTTGACTTTTTTGGTTTGTTGTATTAGATAGCATGTTTATAAAGTGGCTCCCCGGTACATCACAGGAACTGTGGCAGCCATGTGCTTATGTTAATTTCATGATTGAGATGTAGGGGTGGAGTCTAGCCTGTTCATCTGGAGATAGCCATTGAGTAGCCAATGAGGCCTCTGTGTGGGCATGGCTTTCTCCTGAGACTTCTGGGAAATCTTGCAATATTTTCCTCATGGATATGAGAGGCCATCTCCCCAGTTGTTGGGAGTTAGTCTCAGAGACAAAGAACTATGGACAAGACAAGATGGCAGCATCCCAGGAGCTTCAGGAGCTGGAGGAGAAGCCACACGGCCTTACCCTGATGGAACCAGACCTCTGAAGCTGGAGAAGCCACGTGGAGATCCCTGCCAGAGCTGAGTTGCCTCTACCACCACTGGATGCTGTTGATGGAGCCTGAGCCCTGGAAGCGAGGAGCCATGGGAAGGCCCCTGCCAGTGCCAGGATTCTGTACCCAGTGACTTGTGACTTCTGTAAGTTGGAAGGACACTTTATAGACTGGTATTGGGGATATGGGCCAATATAGGACTTGTGACTTTTGGCTGGACTGGTTTGGGATGCTTTATCAATGTTGCATTCTCCTTGTATATAAACCTTTCTCTCCTATCCATATGTGTGTCTATGAATTTGTTTCTCTAATTTACCAGGGTTAACACAGGAGCTCAATAAAGAGAGCCTGTTGTCATTCATAGTATCAATAACTAACAGCTCATGCAACTCTGGTGTGCTGTTAATGCTCACCTGTGATGGAAAACACCTGTGGGCGAGGGAACAGTCCGTGGGTAATACGCGGCTTGACACAGAAACAGAGCGAAGCTACCACCAGAAACGCCACACCCAACACAAAGGCCTTGCGGAAGAGTAAGTGATGGCCGCATCCTTGAAATAGGATGCCACGCAATGTGTTAGGAGGAACTGTGTCTGCGAGTCCAAGGACACGGCCCGCCTGTGTGTGTGACCGCAGCGAGCGGGATGGGGGGGGCCGTAAGCCCGGACTGGAGGGCCTGCGAGTGTGCGGTCTCCTCTCACTCAGCGGGTGATGTTCACAGCTCCTCTTCTGTAACCCGGACGCGGCTTAGGACATTTAGGATTGGCATCTCCGGCCTGGAGGTCTAGGTGTTTATTGTGTTTGATCAAACTCGCGAATGCGCTCAAATGATCCCGAGCTGAAAACACGCTTTAGGTAAGTGGCAGAGTTGGGGCAAACGTCTTGACTAGCTCTCTTCCCACCCCCAGCCCCACCCCCCCTCTAAATGTGGCTTGTCCCCTGGTTGTCCACTAGATGGCGGAATGGGACCACGGCAAACGCAAGGCGGCTCCCCATGTCCCCACCCCACGTTTGGTTCTCCAACCCTAGCCAGTTCCGAGTCCCGCTCACAGCTGCTCTATGGGAACGGGCTTCCGCGGCTAGTTCTTTTCCCAAGTAGCAAGCCTCATCTCTGGCCCGTGAACGGCGAGTGGTTTCGAACCGCTGCTCTTGAGGTTGGTCACCCAGTGCGTCACCTCCCACAGCAGCAGGAATTCTACGAGTGTACACGCACCCTGCCGGCAAAGACAAACTCACACGCCTGTGTGTCTGCCTTCAAACGCGACCTTTCCCTCTTCCTTACCACGATGTACAGGACTCTCAGGAAGCGTCCCTTTCTGCTTTAAAATGATGCCGAGTGTCCCGGGCTCCGGCCCACTCACCTTGGAGAGGCATCCGGCGGCCGCGGAAGGGGCAAGGAGGCTCCACACACTCGGATCCTGGCAGGAGGCCAACGGCCTCCACTCGTGCTCAAAGCCAGTGTGTGCAGAATGCACGGATTTTAGCGCAACACACGTGGTGGAAACTACAGAAGCACCAAGAAGTCCAGCAATGTATCCCGGGGGCCGGGTTCTGTGCTCTTAGCCAGGGCCCAGGGGTCGTATTCTCAGCTTCCACGTGGGAGCCCCAGGCCTCCCTGCCAACGGCTCTCAGAGGAAGCCTCCACACCCGTCTGTGGTGTCTCGCATGGCATGGTGCTACGAGGCTGAACGGGATCTAGGGTTTAGGGCTTGCCACCCTTGTGGTTCAGGAAGGGCAAAGACTCAGCATCTAAACACCCCGCTGCTTCCCTGCTTCCCTCCTACCTGGAGTCCCACAGGTGCTGAGACCTGGGTCCTGTTTGCTGTTGGTAGCTGTTTCCATGTGTTCCATCCAAGACCCACATTCCACTCCATTGTCTTTGCTTTGGGAAAACAAACATGAGCATTGTGTAGTGTCACGGCAAACAATTACACTGGCGCCCCTTGTCCCCGCACCACCAGCGGCTCACCGCAGGCCATCACAGCCACCAGCTGCTCTGTTCCCCTTCTCGCCATCAGCCTCCACCTGTCTCTCAGGCTTGGCTGTTTCCCAGGAATTCAACAGGAGGTGTGGAAAGGCCACTGCCCCCAGCGGATCAAATGGCTAACTTCTAACAGACTGCGAATCTTAAAACGGGAGTGATGAGGCAGAGGAGGGGTCCGCTCCCTTCTGTCCAGCTCTCAGAATGCTCCCCGGCCCACCACGGCCCCTTCTTTCCATCTCTCCGGACCTGAGAGTCCAATTGTTCTAGACCCTCTTTGGGGTTGGTTTGGGCCAACGAAGAAGCACGGTGCTGGGTCCCAAAGGCCTAAAGACAGCTCAGTTGTGAGTCCTGAGCTGCAACCTGGTCCCCTTCAGCAGGTGACTGCTGCCTTGCTGGCTCCTGCTTGGGCGGGTCAGTGAGTCTGACAGGTGTTCCAGGGGGCATTCAGGGGATGGACCTGACTCAAGCGTCCTGCACCCCCCGGAAATCAGAGCCTCTCTGGTTGCCGTGGAGTTGATGCCGACTCAGAGAAACCCTTTAGGACCAGAGAGACCTGCTCCTGGGGTTTCGGAGGCCTGGTCAAGTGAACAGACACCATGGACCCTGGCCATTTGTAATCACTCTTCCACCATCTTGGCACCTTTGTTGGAGCAGCGAGGTTGATGGGCTCCCCCCGCCCCCCTAATAATTCATTATGGGCTGTATGGTTCTGATTCTGTACTTTCTGGATAACTCCTGTCCTGGATGCTAGAGCGCATACATTTTACATTTTCTGCTGCAGGAACGCTGATAGCTTAGTGCAATTCTCGACCTGTGGGTCATGACCCCTTTGGAGGTTGAATGACCCTTCATAGGGGTCGCCTAAGACCATCAGAAAACACATATTTCCAATGGTCTTAAGAACCCAGACACTGCTCCTCTAACCGTCTCCAGGGGGGGTCCACCCACATGCAGATATGCCCA
Source organism: Nesogale talazaci (assembly GCA_004026705.1). NCBI lineage: Eukaryota > Metazoa > Chordata > Mammalia > Afrosoricida > Tenrecidae > Nesogale > Nesogale talazaci. The sequence goes on along the minus strand of PVJH01007984.1, from coordinate 34,806 downwards.
CCTACGAGTACCTGGCTTGAAGACTCTTACCCAAGGTACACTGTGCTTTCAGACAAAATTTCCTTTATTTGTCATTAGAAATCAATAGTTCACACTATATAATTACTAATTATTGTTGCGATGAATCACTGTGCCTTAATTATGTTCAATTTGTAGTGATGAAAGTACACCCTGCATATCAGAGATTTACATGACGATTCATAACAGTAGCAAAATGACAGTCATGAAACAGCAGTGAAAACAATTGAATGGTTGGGGTCACCACAGCATGAGTAGCTGTATGAAAGGGTGGGAGCACAAGGGAGGCTGAGAACCACTGGCTTAGTGGGTTATACACGAGGCGGCTAACGCTCAAGGCAGTCAGTTCAAAACCACCCGCTGCTCCAGGGAGAAAGGTGAGGCTTTCAACTCCTATAAAGTTCGTCTCAGAAATGCCCAGGGAAAGCTCTCCTATGTCATGGAAGGATACACTGAATCGGTATTGACCTGATGGCCGTGAGTTGAGTTTTAAAATCTTCATTTAAAGCCTCAACTTTCTCCTCGGGGTATTGAGATTGAACTGAGGGCACGACTCATTCATCTCTGGACTTCCTGGGCCTGGCGGTGGGGACCAGCCCCACTCATAAGCCACTGCACCACCCCAGGGCTCCCTGATTCATAGCCTCATGGGGAGAAAAATGAGTGCACGTCCTGAGAGTGTAGCAGAGCTTGTTGAACACAGGAGCAGAGGCAATCCTGAAGAGCACAGAGGAGAGACACTCGGCGGTCTTCCAGACCCTCACCTCTTGCCCCCCACTGTCCCCTTTTTGAAGGACTTATTTGGGTGGCTTCATCCAAATTTGGCCAAATGAGCCTGGGAAAACAAAGTCACACCCATAAGGGTCACAACTATGAGTTGACTTACCAGGCATCCCTAGTATCTTGGACAGGGAGGGGTGCAGTTGCAACAATAGATTGACTAACCACTTTGGGCCTCAGGGGGAAGGAATTCAACCTTCCTGGCCCTGCTTCATGGTGGCCAGTAAGGTACTTGGTTCAATGTCCCCCAAGGCCAGCCCTGTGTGTGTAAAATGTTGGACCCCAGCCTAGCTTGGGGCTGGGGCTGTGGTATCCGTGCAAAGCTGACGGTAAAGTTTGGTCTTTGTTCTCACGTAAGCTGCAGCTCTGTCCGGATGGTGTTTTTCATTTCAGAAGTTTGTGAGGGGCAGACCTCCCTGAGACTGACAAGAGGTGGTGGGGACTAGACCGGGAGGGTCAAAACAGAGGCTCCCTGTAACCTTCTGCCCAGGCAGCTCTGGCCAAAGACAGGATCACAAAAGTTTTTATCACATTTCCCCCTGCCCCGAGCATGTAAGCTCTCCCTGAGGTCACCTTGCCTGCAGCCACAGTAATCATTTGCTCTTCTCTGGCTAGGTCACAGAGGAGCCTGACCAGAGCCGGCCTCCGGCTTGAATGGGGGAAGCTGATAGGTGGGCAGGACCAGGGGAAGCAGGGGCTCCTGTGAGGAAATAAGAGTTCACCAGCCTCCAACACAGGAAGAGGGATGGTCTGGAGGACTTGGACATAGCAGTTAGCTGGAGTAGTGGCAGGACAGCCTCCTGAGAAGAGGAGTCCCATGGACGGTCTTCATAGGAAAACAAAGAAAGCATCCAGAAGCCAGTGTTGCTAAGGGACGCTTCTAAATACCCACTTGACTGGAATATAGCAGGCAGCCTTGAAGAGATCCCCTGTGCTGGCATTGGGGCTCAAGGGGGCTAATAAAGGCATAAGCAAATAAGAAATGCTTTGTGCCAAGCTGAGTCTTACAACAGCAACAAGGAAAGTCATCCTGTAGGATCAATGTGAACTCTATGAAGCAACTGGCGTTTGAAAAACAAAGAAAGGAAACCAGTACTCACCTAGTGTTTGCTTCAAGCTGGAGATTGTCTTGGTCTGAAATCAGAGCCACATGGTCAGTCCTCTCGGATTTGAGACGATTTGAATTGATTTTACACATGTCTATATCTAGGGACAGTCCGAGAAAGAGATTTGAAAGGTGTCTCTCTAGCAATTCAGTCCTCCCATGGGGTTTCTTGGTCCTGACAGCCCCTCCCACTTCTCTGACCCTTCTGGCTGACTTCCCAGCATGCCTCGTGCCTGAGTCCATCCAACAGTTGACAGTAGCTTGACTAATATGAAAGTAAAGAAGAAACGATGTCCCGGGCGGGAAACGTTTCGTGGCTGTTGCTGTGACCTCAGCCCAAACCTTCTGCCGTGGTGAGGGGGGACAAAGCCTGAGTTCCTGGACAGCGACAAGAATCACATTCTTGGTTCAGGTGTTGTCCAGTCATCAAAATGACCCTAGCTGTGCTCTGTCACCAACAGCTCCCTGTGGCCTGTACCAGCACCAAGTCACACTTCCCAACTGTCTGTCTCAGGCCCACCTCCTCCTCTCTGTCCTGCTTCCTATTAATCTACCCAGAGCCCCTGGGGCCAGTACAGTCACCAGGACTCAACAGGCTCCTTTAGAAGCAACTTGGGAAGGAAGCTTTAAAGGCCCCCAGGTCCACCTTTTTTGTGCAGGTAGCTGGCATGGTTGCTAGGAACGGAGTTCTCTCTCAGCCCCCATCGTGTATGACTCCCCGTGCTGCCCTCTCTGTCAGCAGGAACCCCACCCCCTGCGCCAGGCTGTCTCCCTGAGCTGAGACGGGTCTCCACAGTCAGGTTCATTCCTCTCATCTGCTCCCAGCAGTCCCCCACTCACCATAGAGGCCCAGTTTCCTGAGTGCCCGCTTGCCCAGAGCAGAGCGGCCAGGTGAAGATGCCTAATCACCCCCAAAGTTTGAACAATGTTGTGAAGGTGTGTGAGACCCACCCGGAATGCGTTTCAGAGTTTTGTAACGTGCTAGAGGGAGGTCCTGATGTTCAGAATCTTCAAACCTGGGACTCCACCTCCCCCACTCCCTGGATGGCCTGGAAGCTGCATTCCACCCCGGCCATCGGGGGAATCTTTCCTCCTCTTGGGCTCCAGGCCCGGACCCTGGCTCCTGTCCCATAATGACACAAGGGGCTGGGGAGAGGGGTTGTTTCTATCACTGGTGACATTTCACCAGACCAGGCTCAGAGACCCTGTTCTGGTGTCAAACATTGTGTGAAATGGACCCTGAGTTTGCTTAGTGGTGAAAGAGTGGGGGCAGGGCGCAATACCCCTGCCTGTCTTTCAGTTTGGTGGTTTTCTGTTTTCAGACCTCAGGGTCCGGTTCTGCTTTGTTTCTGGATTTGACATGTGTGTCACAGCTGAGGGGTCACAAGGTCAGGCCCTCAGCAGGATTTTCAATGGAATAATTGTTATGCCCTTATAATAAAGTGATCAGATTTTAAGCCGGGCACCATTGACGGGGGTGGGTGTGTTCTTGATTAAAAATTTGGTCTATATGATGCAACAAAAATTTTCATAGAATGCAAAAATAGTATTGTAAATATTTATTTTAATTTTAAAACACCGTGGGACGTTGTTAAATTGTTAAAAAGTGGGATGTCTGGTCACTTTACCTTATAACAAACCTTTGTCTTTGTGTGTGTGTGTGTGTGTGTGTGTGTGTGTAAATGAGTAAAATGTCCATTGTAGTCTACACGCAACATTGGTGAGCTTTAATGACCACCAAATAGATGTACAGATTCAACCTCATCCCAGGTTTCTGTGTCAAAGTTCACCAGCTGGATCTACAGAATGAAAAGGCGGAAGACATAGAACAGCCAAGAACAAGTCTGACAACTGCATTCCCTGATCGTAAGTCTTCTCAGAAAGTTACAGTAATCGAATGTCAAGGAAATGATCTCAAGACAGACAACAGATCAATAGCGCAGAAAAGAGTCCAGAAGTGAATTCATACTTACGAAGGACCCACTAGAGAAATAACAGTCATTTCAACGACTGGAGAACAATATGCAAAGTTTTGAATTTTGTATGATACTTCACACCATATATAAAACATCATTCAAAATGCATCAGAATTCTAAATCTAAAACTACACATTATAACATATCTAAAATAAAATATAGGAGCAAACATAGTCTACACACACGTAGAAATTTTAAAGTGCATTTCATTAAACTTTTAAAAACCTTCTGTTCTTTGAAAGACACTGTTAAGAGAATGAACAGATAAGGCAGGTACTGAAAGAAAATATTTGTGAAGTTGTAGATCCAATAAAAGATTTGTATTCAGGACATCTACTGCTCCAGTCAGTGGTCGGTCTGTTCTTCCGAGATGGTTGTGATGATGCATGCTATATCACTGGGTTGCAGACACCAGCAGGGTCACCCAGGGTGAACAGGATTCAGCAGAGATTCCAGACTAGGAAGAAAGAATAGGCTGTCCACTCTCGGGGGATTCTCCACTGCCACAGAGTCATTTTTGACTCATAGCGACACTACAGGGCAGGGTGTAACAGCTGGGTCCGGGTGTGCCTCCAAGACTGTACCTCCTCTTTCTCTGAAAGCCTCCTCTTTCTCTCTGCTGGTGCTTTTGAAATGCTGATCTGCAGTTCATAGCCTGACACATTACCCATGATGCCACCAGGATTCTTTCAGAGGGATTAGCCACTGAGAACCGTATGAATAGCAGCAGAGCACGGTCAGATAGAGTGCTGGAGACTGAGCCCTGTAGATTGGAAGGCACTAAAAATAGGACAGGGGACGGGTCAACTACTCAAAGGACAGTTGATTTTAAAGCAAAACTACGGGGCCCTACACTTGTCAATGGAGCACGACTCAAAATGAGGAGAAGTAGCTGCAGACATCCAGAAAGCAGAATGTACAAAATATGAATCTAGGAAAATTAGAAGTCATCAAAAATGAAATGGAAAAATCAAGACAAGAGCTTGGGAATGTGTTAAACACACATTTACCACATAGTCTAATCATCAAACTTTCAAGTACTCACCCAAGAAAAATAAAGACATGGGTTCACAAAAGCTCCTTTATTTGAATATTCATAGTAGAAATATTCAAAGTACTCAAAAAAGTAGAAATTAACCAATCAACAAGTCAACAGGTAAAGACATGGGAGAAGATCCCACCCAATGGAACGCTATTCAGAAATAAAAAGGGAATGTACACCTGGTACTTAAAGCATCAGGGATGAATCTCAAAATATCGACAGAAGAGCCAGTCCCCAGCCCCCATCTACAGTACAGAATGCAGATCAGAAATCGTCCGGGCAGCAGTGGAGCCTGAGGGGGGAAAGGAGAAAGGGAATCTAAAGGGGCATAAACTTCTGGGGTTGATGGGTATGTTCTTTTTGCTAACCTTGGTAACCCTACCTCCACCCAATGCATGTGTTAAAGTTGTACACCTTAAATATGTACAGTTTATGTCAATAATATAAATCAATGCAGCATTCAGGAGGGAGGGGTGGAGGGGTGGTATTCTATGTAAGATTTTTGTCCAAAAATTTCAATAAGTCAAAATTTTACTGAGCCAAAATGCACTTGAGAAGCTAAATACATAGCTCTGGCTAGCTTAATTCCATAGGTCTTGGGTGTAACCTAGAAATCTGCATTTGTAACAAGTCCTTCAAGTAATTCTGATGCAGATACCTGAACTACCCTTGGTGAAATTACCCTTACAGATGTAAGAGTCAAGCAGTTCTTTTCCTCCTCCTCCTCCTCCTCCTCCTCCTTCTTCTTAAATCATTTTATTGGGGGTTCATACAGCTCTTATCATAATCCATATATACATCCATTGTGTCAATCACATTTGTACATTTGTTGCCATCATCATTTTCAAAATACTTTCTTTCTACTTGAACCCTTGGTATAAGCTCCTCATTTTCCCTCTCCTTCATGAAGCCTTGATAATTCATAAATTGTTATTATTTTTTCATATCTCACACTGGCCAATGTTTCCCTTCACCCACTTCTCTGTTGTCTGTTCCCCAGGGAGGTGGTTACATGTAGAACAGTGTGATCAGTTCTCCCTTTCTCCATCCACCTTCCCCTTAGCCTCCTGGAATTACTATTCTCACTATTGGTCCAGAAGGGTTTATCTGCCTTGGATTCCCTGTGTTTCCAGTGTTTCCAGCTCTTATTTATACCTGTGCTTTGTTCTAGTTGAATTTATAAGGTAGAATTGGGATCATGATGGGATGATTGGGGGGCGAGAGGAAACCTTAAGAAAGAACTACAGGAAAGTTTTATGTTTCATCAGTGCTATGCTGCACTCTGACTGGCTCATTTCTTCCTTGTGATCCTTTTGAAGGGGATATCCAATTGTCTACAGATGGCCTTTGGGACTCCACTCTGCACTCCCCCTCATTCACATTGATATGATTGCTTTGTACTGGGTTTTTGATTCCTGATACCTGATCCCATTGACACCTCATGATCGTACAGGCTGGTGTACTTCTTCCATGTGGACTTTGTTGCTTCTCACCTCGATGGCTGCTTGCTTATCTTCAAATTTTTAAGACCCCAGACACTATCTCTTTTGTTAGCCAGGTACCATCAGCTTTCTTTACCACATTTGCTGTGCACCCATTTTGTCTTCAGCATTTGTGTTGGGAAGCTGAGTATCACAAGAAGCTGGGCATCATGGAATGCCAGGTTATTAGAACAAAGTGTCCTTGCATTGGGGAAGTATTTGAGTAGAGGCCCAATGTCTGTCTGCTACCTTGATACTTAACATATGTACATAGATCTATTTCCCTATTATTATATAAAAATAGATTTACATGTGCACATGCCTGTATTTTGAGCTCTATAAATGTCTTTTGCCTCCTATTTCTTGTCTCTATTTCCTTTTACCTTCCTCCTGTGCCACTATCATGCTCAGCCTTCATTTGGGTTTCAGTAATTCCTCTTGGTTACATTGCCCTTCATCCAGCACCACCAGGCATTCTATGCTATTCTTGCTATGCTATTGATTTTAGATTACTTGTTGTTCCCTTGTCCCAGAGTTTGTTAACTTCCATGTCCTTTCCCTGTCTCCCCTCTTCCATATCCCCCACTGCTTTCTCCTCTGGATTGTTTATCCCACCTATCATTTCTAGATAGACATGCAGAGACAATAATAAGTGCAAAAACAAGGCTCAGAACAACAACAACAACAACAAGAGAAAAGAAAAGCCTATAAATAGTTCCAGGTCTGTTTGTTGACCTTTAGGAGTGAAAGGCAACAGATGACTCAGAGACATGAGAGGGAACAGATGACTCAAAGACAACTTTTAACCATTGAAAAGAGTGTCATGACATCAGAAAAAATGGCAGATGAAAAAACACCACTCCGAATTCTCTCCTCCATAAAAGCAAGGAGAAAACTGGCAAAAAATGGTCAGAAGCAAAATTTCAGAATTCTGGAAATTAGCCAAAGTCCGATAGCAATCTTGAAAACATGTATTCAAGGAAAACTGCTGATTCTCAGTACAAAGGGTGAGCTATGTGACATTTTGTTTCACCCTATTCCTATCCTATTCCTATCTTAACTCTGTTAACCATGGAAACCAAGCCTGTCATCACCATGGAGCTCATGGTTGGAGCGCCTCAAAGCCTCATTCCCAGGTAACTGCCATTATCTGATTAGCCTGGGTCCCCTGGAATACCCAACTAGTAAGGCTGCTTCTCTTAGCCTCATCTTGGAGCACACTCAATGGGAAAAATCCCTTTCTGAAGGCAGGGTCATTTGTTCAAAATGAAGAGAAATAAACTTCACAAAATAACTTATTTGATTATGTACTTATTTTTTAAATTAAATTTTTTGTTTTGTTTTGTTTTTTGGGCATCACTGCCCTCAGGTGGTGGGAGTAGGAGGCCCAACCTTTGCTCAGTGGAGCTGGAATCGAACCTCCATCCCAGTGGGCTGCAGTCCTGCACACAACCACTACGCCACCGGGGCTCAGCCCTAAATTAAATTTTTTAATTTAATTCAATTATTTAACTCCTGAAGCATTGAATAAGAGTTTGGTCTAAAAAGAGGGATGTTTAGGAATAAGATATCCGTAAAGACTTTGCCAAGCTCTGAAGCATTCTGGGACTCCGGAAGGCTGAACACATACACATAATCTGAAGAAATAAGGGTTAAAAAAAAAAGCTCTTCACTTTGATTAACAGAAACAATAATGTATATAGTCAAGGAGCTCAACAAATTCCAGACAACTAAGCCCAAAGAGATCTCTAATCCACACATTATGATCTCATTTCAAAAGACCAAGAAACTTGGAGCAGCGAGAAAAAAGAAACCAGCTGTGTACCAGAGACCTTTAAGAAGTCCAACGGACAGAAGGCACTGGGAAGACACACTCAAGGAGCCACAAAAAAGGAAGATCAGCTAATAATTTTATATTCTATAGCAGCTGATTTTGCATAAGTATGCCTAATGAAGTGGTGAAAGGAGAGTCTTTGAAACAGATGACGTTGGGCTAACAGACAAGAATGGACTGGAATCTCTCTCTTGTATTATAATATCAAGGAGCCCTCAAACTGGATCAAAGGCCTCGATGTCAGATGTAAAACTATAAATTCTGGGGAGAAAACATTGGTGTAAATCTACATGATGTAGGATCAGGCCCTTATGTGCCATTATGACACCCAAAGCCAAAGCAGTCATGGGGAAAAAGTAGTTGAATCAAACTTCCAGTACCCCAGAGTACGCCATCCGTACAGAGTGAAATGACAACCCACAGAATAAGAAAAATATTTGCATATCATATGTCTGATAAAGGTCTACATCCAGGGTGTGTGAAGAACTCACATAATTCAACTACAAAAAGCAAATAACTCAATTTGCAGACAATTTTTCTAAAGAAGAGCTACAAATGGCCAACAAGCAGAGGAAAACATGAACTGCATCCTTAGTGAGATAACTAATGTTTATTGTGTCAACATGGCCAATGAACACATGTGGGATGAACTGAAGGCCAAAGAGACAAATGACTCTGTGAGCCTCACCTTTTTTGTTGCTTGTTCTTTGATCATTGGACCAGTGAGCTTGTTCTGCACTTCCATTTGCAAGCTACACTACTTGTGGGACACCTAACCTGTGGACTGTGTGGCTGTAATTTGAGGTTCCTTAAAGATGGGCTTCACCACACTATTGGAATATACATCTCTTGAGTTGGGGACTGTCAGACCCTGTCATCTGGCTGATTGTTGGTGACCTACCTGCCTTGCTGTTTGCTGCCTGTGACTGGACTGCCTGAATTGCTCTACTGAGGACTACCCGGTGGCCCTCAAGACTCAAAGACCTGCCAGTGTCTCACAGCTGTTTCACAGGAGAGTTGCACTGAGCCATTTGTGCTGCTTTATAGATTAACTGTTGATTTCTTATGTTATCTATCTATATAAGCATAGCTATCTAATTATTAGCATTCTGGTCTACAGAACCCGTCTGATATCCTTAGCTATTGTTGGGGTTGTAGGCCGCTGAGTTGGCCCCACCTGACAGTGACTATATGATAGAGTGAAAACACACTCTGTGCCGTCCCCTGGACTGTAATCCTTATGAGACAGAGCCCGGGTCGCACAGGGAACAACTGCTAACCCCAAGCTGATTCACACCTCCCAGCTGCTTCTCCGGAGAGAGATCTGTAAGTCTGTTTCCTTGAAGATGACAGCTTGAAAACCTAGGAGGTGGCTCTCCTCTATCCTAGAAGGTTGCTGTGAATTGAGCAATCAACTCAGGGGCCAATGCGTGTTCTCATCTCCACGTGAGCAGCTCATCAGGCCTGCCCTCCGACAGCGCTGCTGGTGGGGGCTCCTTCGGGAGGAAATTCAAATCAAAACCACAAGGAGGAGGCACTGCATACCTACTAGGATAATTATAGTTTTAAAAAGATGGGCGATAACAAGTGCTGTGAAGGATATTGGGGAAACTGAACCTTCCTACATTGCTGATGGGACTGAAAGTGGTGTGGCCATTGCCATGATGATAGCTTGGCCATGTTCTTCAAACATGGAAGCACTGATCCTATTCGGCAATTCTAATCCTAAGTCTGCACTCAAGAGAAATGAAAACATGTTTACATAAAGACTTGTATGAATACTTATGTCAGTGTTATTTATAACAGCCCCAAAGATGGCACATCCAGAGAATAGACAAGGGACTACAACACAAAAGAATGGACTGCCATCATGGGTGAATTTTCATCATAGGTGAACTTTGTAAACTTCCTGTTGAGAGAAAGAAACCAAACAGAAAGGGCCACTTTTTGTACGATTCCAATGATATGTGATTGCGAGAGAAGGAAACTCCACAGAAATATGGACTGGAGGGGAAGAGGTGAGTGGAGTGTCAATGGCTAGTGGATATAGGGGTTTCATTTCTCTGCATTTTGTTGACAATGTTCTGAAATAACACAGTGGTGATGGTTTCCCAACTTTGTGAGGAAATCAAGCCCAAGGAACCAGGTCTTTTAAAGAGACAAAATGTATAGGGCAAGAGTTCTCACTCACTTTTTAAAAAGTCTTTTGAATATGTAGCATCCTGGGAGTTTTCATGGAGAAAGGTCACCTTGACAATTTGGTATACGTGGGGACACCTGTCAAATGAACACGCACACAGTCACACACAGCCAAGCAAACCATAACAAGCATACTGCTTCGTGCCTGTGGTCACAGCTTATTTTCTTGCACCGAATCCTCAGTATGCTCACCCACCTGCTGGGCACAGTGTGACTGCAGACAAAGATCAATGGTGGTCCCCCTACCTTTCATACCGCTCTGTTGTTCCGTCAGTAATTTACTGATTTCTGAAAACCAACAATCTCTGATTTCTTTTGATGTTGCCTGTAATTACAGATAAGAAAGCACTATGAGTGTCAGGTCACTCTGAGCATTGCACAAGGCTTTTTTACTCTTCAGATGGCCTTTAAAATATGCAGATGGAGTGGATGAAGGAAGATCATGATCTGTGTAAGAGATGGGGTAAGAAGTTCTTTAATATAAATTATCAAGGGTTCATGAGGGAAGGAAGTGGGGGGGGGGGGAATATGAGAAGCTGATACCAGGGGCTCCAGCAGAAAGAAAATGTTTGGAAAATGATGATGGCAATATATGTACGAATATGCTTGACACAATGGAAGTGTGTATGGATTGTGATAAGAGCTGTAAAAGCCCCCAATGTAATGATTTTTTTGAAGCAGCTGGAAAACACTCGTCCAGAGGTGGGCACTCCTTCCTTAAGGAAAAAGGCGGGCACATGATAAGCAGGCTTTACCTGGAGGATGTATTTCTCAAGCCCATTTCGACTGGCGATTTCAAACTTTTTGTTATTTCCTCTTCCGACTTCATGAATGGAAAGTGACATCAACTAGAGGAAGAAGAGAAATGTTTTCTGGGATCGCTTTCTGAATGTGAACACTGGGAGCCATTCCAGTCCTTTCCACCCTTGACCACTTCCTTCTCCCATGGTCCTCCCAAGTGTTTTTTTCCCCTATTTGAATGCCCCCACCAAGCCCACGCACCCAGGTCAGCTGCCCTTGAGTCCCCGTGTGCTTCCGAGGGTGGGATCATTCAGAATCGGACTGCCGGCATTTCCTTCCTAGCTGCTTCTGTTGAGTTTGAACTGCCAACCTTTAGGTTAGAAACTGCTTGCTCCTCCATTTGTGTCCCCCAGGGACTCCTTGTAATGGTCCGTGAACACAACTGGGTCCCATCTGTCTTATCCAAGGGTAAGGCCAGCTATACTTGTCTCTTTCCCTCCCTACAGACACCACCCTCAGTCGTTGGGAGAACACCAGCTCTCCTTTGACCCCTAGATACCAGGGAAACCCGGGGGAGGGGGCACTTGCCAGGATTGCCTTCTCTCTCCAAGGAGTGCAAATGTTTTGCCTTTGACAAGGGGCCACTCTGACCACATTTCCATAGTTCTCTCTTGTTGGAGAAGATTGCACTTTCCTCCTCTTGCAGTTTCTGAGGAGCGGAGGCAGCCCAGTGGCTAAGTGTGCCAACGACAACGAGCTGCTGGCAGTTGAAACCCTCCCCTTCTCCCCCACCCCCCGCCCCCACCGCGCCCCCCAGCTGCCCTGCAGGAGAAAGGCGTGGCAGACTGTGTCCCTGACGACTTAGCAGTGGAAACCCTGTGGGGACAGTTCCACTCGGGTTTGGTTCTGGGGGGTTGAGAGGTTCCCATCTTATTCTGCTTCCATCATTTGTAGGTTTTACTGCTTTTCACAAATCTCCGCAGAAACAGAAACTGAGTCCAGAGCAACCTGTCATCTGCTCGCTCCGTCTCATAATGATCCCATAGGACAGGGTAGAGTTGGCCCCGTGGGTCTCTGAGACTGGACTTGTTGACGGGAGGTGGTTTCAAACTTCTGACCTTTGGCCTAGGAGCCCAGACTTAACCATGACACCACCAGGGCTCCCAGGTAACGGAATTAGTATTCATGAAAGTCATAAACAAAAAGACTACTATCGGGCTGAGCCCCGGTGGCGTAGTGGTTGTGCGCGGGACTGCGGCCCACTGGGACGGAGGTTCAATTCCAGCAGTGGGGCTGGGCCTCCTACTCCCACCGCCGGAGAGCAGTGATGCCCCCCCCCCCAAAAAAAAAAAAAGACTACTATCAACAGTTCTAATGACAACAAACCCCCCCCCCCATATGTTTAAAAACTGTGTGTGTTGATAGTCTTACAGCTAAGAAACATTTTGTGTGTGTGTGTGTGTGTACAAAGAAGAGACAGTGCTTTCGCAGGGCACGAGTTCCTGCATGCCCACGGTCAGCAGGCTACCTGCGGCTCCACACAACAATGCCCATTGAAATGGTCAGGGAGAAGTTGAAATCTAGTCCAAGTGCTAATCGCTCATCAGCTTTTGGGGGAGGAGGGCATTTTCTCTAACTCATTTGGAAGACTGGCTGCCGTCTGCCCCCTTGTCTCTCCTTTGCACAAACTCTCCGATGCCAGCCCTGACCCAGGAGGAACACCGGCCACGGTGTGCCTTCGGGCTCTGCTGCTTGGCCATTTCCCTTCATCTCTTTAGACTTCAGTTTGCTTCCTTCTCTCTCCCTCAGAACCAGTTGTCATCAAATTGATTCTGTCTCACGGTGACTCGTGTGCACTGCAGGATTTCCAATGGCTAGGGTGCTTCTGTTTTATCAACACTAGATCAAGAGGCCTTCCTCCTGAAGGATTTGAACCTCCAGCCTTCTAATAGGGAGTTGAACACATCCCCAGTCTGTATCACCCATATACAACAGGACACCCCCTACCCCCCACTTACCTTCATAGACTTCTTAAAGCTGTAGTGAGGAGATAATGCCCCATCCCTGGGCTCCATCCGTATCTTACAGAACACGACTCCCTTTTCAAACAGATAGATTTGCCGCTGGCTGGGCTTAAAGCGCATGAAGTCCTTCATTGTGTAGCGCTCCTTGTGGACGGTCCAGACGTTGAAAGGACCCTGCATCAGCAGTTTGCCCAGCTTGCCTACGTCATCCTTCGGGAAGCAGACACAGAGAAAGAAACTGGTCCATTACTTGAATGAAAATGTTCCCCTGAAAACACATGTCAATTAAAGGCCTTCCATCTTCAAAGTGCCCCTCAGGCTAATCTCTCACAAAATCAAAACCACAAGTGTTGGGAGCCTCACAGAGGTCTATTTGCCCTGTAAAATACTGCGTTCAGTTGTGTGATGTCGGAGACATAAAAGCAAGCTAGCGATTTTTGTACCAAAGATATGAGTTCACTGGTCATTTGTTTTGTAATGAATGTCGACTAGCCAAACTTCAGTCCTTCTTTTCTCCACACCCCTTCTGTCCCCTTTCCTCTACTCCCCCGCCCCCCCCACACACACATTGCTTTCAAAGGGGCAATCCGTGACCGTCTTAATTATGATCCAGAGAGGCAGACATTCTGCTGGAGTATGGGACTATGGCCAGCCTTGCATTCCACTTGAACTCTGACCTGGTTGCTGGCATGTGAGACGTCAAGGCCATGAGATATGTCTAAAGAGAAAGCTCGCATGACATAACGTGAGTGGATGGGGAAGACATCATTCCAAATAACAGCTACGGAAAACACACTCCAAAGAGTCCATCTGGCCCAAAGGTGTCCAACTCAGATGCCCCTCGGTGGCAGTCACTAATCTGGTGTCAATTTCAGGATTGGGTGTGTCGGGGTGGAGTCTAGCATGTCAATCTGGAGATAGCCAAAGAGACCTCTGTGTGGGCATGGCTTTCTCTGAGAATTCTGGGAAATCTGGCCATGTTTCTCCCTTGGAGGTGAGACACTTAGAGCTCAGTCCCTTGGAGACACTCTACTGACAAGACACAAGCTGACTCCCTGTGAGAAATCCCAGAGGAGAAGCCACACAGACCTACCCTGATGGAAGCAGACCTCAGAAGCCAGAAAACCCACGTAGAGACTCCTGTCAGTGCTAAGATGCTTGAGAAGCCACAGAGAGGGCCCTGCCAGTGCTGAGATGTGTCTACCACTACTGGGTACAGAAGTCTCTGCACCCACTGGCCTGTGATGGTCCTGATGCCATTGCATGTGCTTCGTGAGTCTGAAGAGGACTTATGGATTGGTATCAGTCATATGGACACATATAAGACTTATGACATTGGACTGGACTGGGATGTTTTCTCAATGTTCAATTGTTCTTGTATATAAAACTCTTTCTTATACACATATGAATGTTTATCAATTTCTCTTGCCTACCCAGACTAACACATCCTCTCTTCATCAACAAGCCTAGTTTCCTCACACACACCATCCACATACGATGGTCTTGCTGCCTCTCATCAAGGAGGGTCCTTGCATTTTATGTGGCATTTTCCCAAAATTAAAACATTTGTGAGAATATCTTTAAAAACACATGTAGTTCTCTGAATCAAAATGCCAATGAGAGAACTAGTTAGCAGAACCAAGACAGAAGAATTTCCCTGATCTAGTCCCTATGACAAGTCCCTATGACTCCTGAAAGCTAAAGTGAAGAATATCTACGCACATTGTTTTATAATTGACCAGGCATTGTTTGTCATAGGTTGTTCCACAGTGGAGTGAGCTGTGAATATCATTTAAAAAGGAATGGACTGTATTGTTGAATTGTCAAATCCTTTGTTTTATATATATATATATATATATATATATATATATATATATATATATATATTTTGGGGGGGGGCATCACTGCCTCTGGTGGTCATGGGCGCTACCCAGTGCTGCTCCTGAGAGCCACCGCTGGATTTGAACTGCCAAGCCCACGGGCCACGGTCCCACACTCAACCACTTGCGCCACTGGGGCGCAGTCCTGTTATATATATTTTTACCACAATTTTTAAAAAAGGAAATTGACTGTACTTCTAAAACTTTAAAATAAAAATTACCAACAGAATCATGGTGCTTTTATTGTTTTTCTGATTTCCTTTTCAGAGTTTTCTTGGTTATTGTAGAGGAATTTTTGTAGGTTTTTTTTTTTTTTAAGTTCCAGGAGCTTTTATTGTTTGAATAATAGCACAGGCAAAACCAGACAGAGAAATCCCCAAGGAAATGATGGTCATGTTCCATGGGCATCTGCCTCTTGGTCCTTCATCTTCTAAGTACTTAGACATTTTTCTATTTATGCTACTAGGCATTTATTTTGAACACAAATGCAATCCACGTGTGAATAAATTAATTTTTTTATCCTCTACTTTCTCTGCTCCTTTAAATAGGGAAACAATAAAGGTGCTCAATGTCTTCTCAGAGCCTCAATGACCATAGTTGTCCCACCATTGTTTTTACAAACAGACTGACTTGGTCTTCCCCAATCCTTGACTGATAGATCTGTTAAATCCAGGGGCCGCAGTCCTTACCCTATTGTGTCGATGGTCCCCAAAAGGTGAGGATGGTCACTGCGTTGAGGACAACTGGGAGGGATCTTCAGCAAACCGAGAGCCATGGGGAACTGCGCAGAGGCCAAGCTTGCCAATAAGATGTCACCTCCTTCAATTAAAGGTGGGAGAAAGCCACCCATTGCTGCTGACCCAACAACGGCCACTGGTCCATTTCATGCTGCCAGGATGACTCCTGAGAAGGCACTGCTTGTGACAGAGTTCCAGAGATCCTCTTTGCCAAGGACTTGAACCATACAATCGTGGGAAACAGACTTCCCCAAACTGCACAGCTGCCTCTCAACTGCGGCGCCCTGGCTTTAATCGCTGTCTAGTGACTCCCATAGGAGAATTCTGACAATCTTTGATACGACCATCTGAGGTGCCCATTGTGCAGGCTCCAACGCAGCTATCCACCATGGGCCCCTGGGGCAAGTACTCGCGCAAACTCCTCCCTCTTGGCTCCAGAAGCGCATGAGCGGTGCTGGGCCCGGAATTTTCTTTGTTGATTTTGTACAGACGCTGTGCTTAATCCTTTTATTAGATCCCATTGAAATTCTGAGATTTTCTATGTCTAGGTTCCCATCATCTGCAAATAGGGATAAGCTTACTTCCAAACCCCTACCGATTTGGATGTCTTTCATTTCTATTTCTTGCTATTTTGCTCGGGCTAGGACTTCCAGTACAATATTGAATAAGAATGGTGACAGGTCTCTGGTCCCCGTTTCCAAGGGGAATACTTCAGTTTCTCTCTGTGGAAAAGAATGTTGGCTCTGTGCCTTCTTTTTAAAAAAGCATCACATTCCCTCTCCATGTTGCATAGAATTCAGCTTGCCGTACTCTTTCTTGGGACCATACTCTGAAACAGGAGGTCCAGCAACATGTCCACCATGTTGTGAAGTATTTATGCTCTAGACTTTGTTTCCTTTCCTCTTGGCAGCCATAGGCTTATTAGGCTGCCCTTTTCCTAATTTTTGATAATGATGGTTAAGGTATTGATTTTGATTCTTTCTTCTTTTTAAATGTGTGCGTCTATTGATGTATTGGTTTGCTGTCTCCCAAAGGTTTGGATAAGTTCTTGTTTGATTCAAGTTAATGTGAAGTTCATATTTTAAAACATCGCCCAGCACACTGTAGTGGGTGTTATTTCATTTCCATGTATTTGCTTTTTTCCTGCTGATGTTTCTTCTGTTGACTTTGAATTCTACAGCATTGTGATCTGAGAAGGTGCTCAGAACATTTCAATATCTGTGAATTTATTGAGGCTAGCTCTGTGCCCTAACATATGGCCTATCTGGAGCATGTTCCATGTGCACTGGGAAGGAATGTTCTGTATATGCCAACGAGATCAAGCTCATTGATTGTGTTATTTAGGTCTTCTGCATCTAGGTCAGTGGTTCTCAACCTGTGGGTCTCGACCCTTTCACAAGGGTCACCCAGTTCAAAACAGTAGCAAAATGACTGTTATAAAGCAGCAATGAAAATAATTTTATGGCTGGGGGGGGGTGGGGGTCACCAAAACATGAGGAACTATAATAAAGGGTCTAGGCATTAGCAAGGTTGAGAACTGTTGCTCTTAGACTTCTCATCCACGGGCCTGTGATTTTCCTGGATTCGGCACCATTGCATTCATATCGCAGCACAGTCTAGTTCTCTCTTCAGTTCTTTGAGCAGTTGATCTATGCATTTGAGGCTCTTTCATTGAGTACATGGATGATTAATATGGCTATACCCTCTTTTTCAGTTGTCCTGTTAATCATGTATCATTCTTCCTTTTCTCTGATGGTGGTTTTTGTCTTGGTTTGTCAGAAATATTGACACTTTTAGTCTTTTTTATTTCCATGAGCTTCCCACATTTTCTTCCATCTCTGATTTTCAGTCTATTTATGTTCTTATATCTAAGGTATGCCTCTTGTTGGCAGCGCATCGATGTATCCTGTTTTCTTATCCAATCTATTGATTTCTCCTCTCTTGGCTTGTACATTTAATCTATTTACACTCAAGGCGATTGTGGGTAAATGTGAATGTGGGGCTATGATTTTGTTGTTTGTATCTTTGTGGTGCTACTAATGTCTTTGTTACACATTGTTCTTTTGTGCTGAGTTCATTTCTTCTGAGGGTTTTCTCATCATTTTTTTTTCCATTTCTGTTGTTTGGACGGTTAGTAAAAATTTACAACACCACTTTTCTGTCAGTTTGTCATCTGGTGGTTCTCTGTGTGTTGCTTTAAAAGCTATGCCATCAATATTTGAAATGCTAGCAGGGTCGTCCACAGTAAGTAGTGCTTACCTGACTGAATTATATGCTTTTGTCTGAGAAAAGACAAAACAAAGTCTCATTCAAGGTTCACTCTTCAACTTTAGGACAGTTGCTGGCAACTCAAGATTTAAACAAATTCTAAAGATATCTTAATTATGTTGTGGGTTGAATAGAGGGAAAATGATTTTTGGCAAATAGTGAAATTATATCTCAGCATTTCATAAAGCAAATTATTAAAAATTTCCTCTTAACTTTTGTGACTATATTAAATCAAACTAATTAAGTGCATGCAACATAAAAAAATGTAGGTATCAGAAGAGTTTTTCTAGTTGTTTGAATTACAAATCATCCATTTAAAGGAAGGGATTGTAAAGGAATTTTAAAACTCTGAAAAACATCACTGTAAATATGAAAAGAAACATTTTGGACAGAGAATGAACAACAAGACAAACCTGAGAGAAGCACACAAGACAACAACACCCAGAAACCAGGGCACTGAAAACAGTACTTAAAACAATAGAAACACACACACACACACACACCCCACACATAGCAAAATGACTTCAACAAACCCACATCTATCAACAATACCACTGAATGTTTATGGTTTTAAAATCCCAGCCGTTACATTTATCTGAAAGGTAAATGCAGACCGTTGTTCAGATAAAGCATAACAGGGGTCATCAAGGTCACCGAATCCAGTGCAACGCCGTCAAACACATCCCATAATATAGAGGCCAATATATTCAATGTACGATGTGTTGAAGAACACACCCAATGAAAGTGGAGGGGTCACTTCATAGCACAGGTATAAAAACAATTTTTAAAGCATCCAGAATAATGAGAGGGTGGCGGTAGTTCTGTATATACCTCTCTTGTGACTTTTACTAAATTGAACAGTGTTGTTGAAAGTGTCTATCAAGGGGAAATAGTCCTGGTGAAGAGGAGAGCTTAGGCAGCAATGCTTGAGCACCTTATCACTTCTGAATTTTCCTCTAAGACAGCCAAAGATGCCACTCTGAGAGGGGACAGCAGATGACCACGGAGCCCCAGTGGAAAATAAAGTTCCAGGGTAACCAATTTAACCCCGCTGTGAACTGGGGAGAACTCAGAAGGAGGCTTGAGTAGCTGGAGTGGTAAGTGGTAGGTGTTGTCCGAGAGGGCAGGTGGCGAAATAAAAAAATAAGGAAGCTGAGTTATAAAGGCGAGTCACCAGAAATGACGAGGACGAGCAAGAGCTCTTGAAAGAGAGAAAGCACTATTCCGTAGGTGGTGAATAGGGAAGGGAGCGGGCACACAGGGCATAGCTGGCACGTTAAAGGCAGAACCCTTGACTCCCTCCCCCATACCAACGTCCAAGAGCTGCTGTGGGCCGTGGGATGGTGGCACTCTCGTCTCTGGGATTCCCCAGAGCCCTAACTCTTCTTGAGACTCTGCGCGTCTGCACCTCTGGCAAGCTGATCATTGGCTTATAGATTAAGGGGGCCACGGGAAGGAATTGCTACAACAGATGGGCGAGCTATCCTTTGGGATGGCTCATGTAAACTTTCTCGGGAATATGCTCATGATAGGATTGGAGATCTCCGTGCTCCTGGCCCGTCCTTCAGGCGGCCATCTGCTCTGCACAGTGATGATGAAGGGTAGACACCCACACTGGACGGCCAGCCAGTGTGAGTCTGTTGGTGGCGGCGGGGGGGGGGGGGCGCACACCCCACCTCCAGAAAGAAGCAGGTGGGGAATTCCCAAGCAGGAGCAGGGAGGCTGCTTGGATGCTTGGATATCTTTCCCACCGTATGTATCTTGTGCCTCAATCAGACTGTAGTGGGTCCTCAGGTCACTGACCACACGCACAGCCTCTTGCAAATACTTGCCCGCTGTTGCTGCTGCTGTCAGTTTCCATCGGGTAGATCCCAATTTGGAGTATGGCCAAGAAGCATTCCTTCGTGTTTCTGTAGAACTTAATTTTTTTGGAAGCAAATCACCTTTCTTCCATGATGCTGCTTGGTGTGTTTGAACCAAGAACCTTTGGCTTAGAAGTAGAGCTACAAACTGTTTGTGCCACCCAGGGACCCACATGCCCCCGGTATTTACCCATTTATTGGCATTGAATGAACATCTAAACCCAATCGAACCAACCTCACTTGATTCTGTCTCATAGCAACAGGGCAGGGTGGGGCTACCTCTCTGTGCATCTGGTAGTAGAAGGCCTTGACTTTCTCTCATGGAGTGGCTGGTAGTTTTGAATGGCTGGTCTCAAGGTTAGCAGCCCAATGTGCAACCACGACACCACCAGGGCTCCCTAATGAACATTTAGGGGGCATGGAATCTCTGATTTATCCAAGAACTGAGTTCAGTGATGTTCCCTCCCTGCCAAACTATTTTTTCTCCAGGGATCTCACTTTGTTCTGCTAAAGAAATGAATAGATGCAGCAGTTCTCAATCTGGGAGTTGTGACCCCTTTGGGGGTCGAACGACCCTCTCCTGGAGGTCACCCAATTCATAACGTACCAAAATGACAGCTATGAAGTCATAACGAAAATAATTTTATGGTTTGGGGGTCGCCACCACATGAGGAACTGTATGAAAGGGTCATGGCATTAGGAAGGTTGAGAACCACTGGAATAGAGGGAGGCTCAGAAATGGAACACACAGGGGATCTCATAAACAAATCAGCAAATAAAATCAGATGGGTGTTTTGCTTGGATCTAAAAATCTAAACATGATGAGTGACCTCAGGAACCAGAAGCAAGTGAAAGTGACCAGATCATCATTCCTGGCATGACACAGGTGTAAGCTTCTTCGTACAAGAAGCATGAAGCACCTGGATAAAGGAATTGACACATCTGGCTGAATTGAAAGGCCAAAGCTATGGAACAGAGGAGCTTGAGACTACAATGGACAAGGTTCTTCCCTTCCTGCCTAGCCAGGGACTGCAAAGATTTTAGCTACTGCCTTGGAATGACAAGGCTGTAGTTCTTCAGGTATTTTTCTCCAAGGGACAGCTCCTGGGTTTGAACAGGTAGTAAGTAGGTCCGTGCTAATCTGACTGAATTAGATAAATGTGTCTGAGTAAAGGAAGAAAAAAGTTTTGTTCAAACTTCACTATTAAACTTTGAATATTTGGATAGATTTAAACAAACTCCAAGCACACCTTAAGAATGCATTGGATTGAGCAGAGGGAAAGGAAAACTATTTGGGGCAAATGGAGGAAAGTAAAATTACATCTCAACATTTATTTTTTAAAAAATAAAAATTTCTCTTCCCTTTTGTGACTGAATTATGATCTAATTGAGTGCACACAATGCACAGCAAATGCAAGAATCAGAAGAGCCCCTCACTCCCCACTAGTTGTTTACATTACGCATCCATCCACACAACATTCAAAATTCAATATCTCCCCTTTATAAAGCCAGGTTAATGTTGGATTTCAAGTCGAGAGACATTGGGATTCTTCAGGCATCTGGCCTGTGTTTGTAAACACTTGAGACAGAGAGGTTCTGAAAAGCCCACCTCATGAATCTTGGAATGGTGGACTTGGAGTTACTGTTGTGAGTAAATTCTGATCAGAACCAGATGAGGAAGGTGGTTGAGAGCAGAGCACAGGGCCTGGAGAGGGAGTGGGGAGATTAAAGAAACCATCCTCGCTCTCCGGTGAATTAACTCGTCTTTTCATGGGAAGGAGTGGGCTACAAGTTGGGCTGCTAGCCCCAAGACCAGCAGTTCAACACCACCAGCCGCTCCTTGGGAAATAGAGACTTTCTACTCCTCTGAAGAGTTGCTGTCTTGGAAAGCCACAGGGGCAGTTCTCCCTTGTCCGACAGGGTTGGGATCAACTCGGTGACTATTCCTGAGTGAATGAGCTCCTGAATCAGCCTGCTGCAATTTCCAATACTTGGGTCTCTGTAATGCACTATAATGACAAAGCCAGTTGAAGTCTAAGGGGGAGAGAAATCATAGGATCGGCATTAAAGACACAATTGGGAGTAAAGCCAGAGGGAGGGGAGGAGTGGGAGTGTGAGAAGAGTCAATTCCACTTTTTGTAAACATCTCTACAATTCTATAAGGGGGTAACTGCCCCCCTTCCCAAAATGGAAAAAAGCTCGGCTGGGATGTGAGGGGGGTAGTGCATTTGGAATCCATCCCACCAGGTCAGCTTTCTCTTTAGAGGTTCTGAAAAGATTGTGCAACAGTGTACGACCCCAAACAGGCCTGATTTGTGGCAGACCGGTGACTGTTTTTGCCCCCACAGCAATGCGCCTGCTCACGCAGCAAAGGTTACACAGCAAGGGAAATTCAGAAGCCCTGGAGGCACATTGAATAAGCACTCAGACCCAAGGTCGGTGGTTCTAACCCACCCGCTGCTCCAAGGGAGGAGACTCGGCAGGCTGCTTCCTTAAAGATTTGAGTGTCAGAAGCCCTGCTGGGTTGCTAGGAGGGCCCTGGCTTCACAGCAGCAAGTTGGTTGGGGGTTTTGATCAGCTGGCTCTCCGCAAGGAGGCTAATCCTAGCTGGGCCCCATGTAGTCATCGGGCTCTTTAAAAAGTGGGAAAGAGAGGCTGAGCCCCGGTGGCTTAGTGGTTGAGTGCTGGACTACGGCCCACTGACTTGGCAGTTCAAATCCAGCAGCAGCTCTTCAGGAGCAAGGCTGGGCCTCCCACTCCCACCAGAGGGCAGTGATGTCAAAAAAAAAGTGGGAAAGAGAAAGATGAGAGGAAGGGAATCAAGAGTGTCTTCAAATTGGAAAGGTCAAGAACATGGATTCTCCCCTAATCAAACCCCAAACCAAACCCATAGGGTATCTGAGACCATGAGTCTTGACAGGAGCAGACAAGTCTCACTGTTGGTTTCTCTTGTGAAGCAACTGCTGGGTCTGAAGCCTGAGCTGTCGGGGAGCAGCCTGAAACCCAACCCACAGTGCTACCAGAGCGCCTCCGTTTTCCCCTCCTAGAAAACATCACTGTCACCGAGTCACTTTCAACAAGATTTCCCTCTCCAGCCCTGCCCATGCAAGACGGGCCTGCTGGCACCTGGGTTCCAGAGACGCTATCGGTCTCCTGACCCACAGCTTTTCGGGAACAGGAAGGCCAGGAATTTGTATTACTTCAAGCCACCATGTGTATGGGAAGACATTCTGGCAGTGAATGAAAGCTAATATATCTGAGCCCAAATCTCAAGCCCTCCAAAGGGAAGAGCAATGGAGGATGAATCCTGCCCCATCAAAGAGACCAGACAGCTTCATAGCAGAGTTCGTCTGGAATGCCTGAGGCCGGCTTGCTCAGGAGACATTTCAGCATTTGGAGTCCAGACAGCACAGCTCACCTGGCCTCTGGATACTCCCTCATTTATTTTCCCCCAGACCCATTGGATTAAAGGATGTAGAATCACGGTAGCTGGGTTTTGAGTCGACTTGCCTGGGCCAGGACTCTCAGTGGTTTGGAAGTTGAGACCCAGGCACCCTCCATGATGGGATCGAAGTCAATGTGGTCACTGCTGTCATAGAATCTGCTATCAGCAGCCTCAGAGTTGTGAGAAGGTTAGGGTGGGCTGCAGCACCCTGACTCGGATCACAGTCCTGACACAACCGACAGAGAGGAGGGGGTGTCCTTGGGAGGGTGGCTTCGCCCCATGAAAGCAGACACTGCTGGGGAAAAGCTTGCTTTGCTTCTTGCTGGGTTTGGATCTGGACCGGCCTCTGATTCTGTCTTTATACTGGCATGGACAGCCCACCAGACCGCCTGCCGACCTCCTGACCTTCATTCACCGATGCAGCAGGTGGCTTGTGTCATCCTCTTTCGGAGGATTTGGGATTCACCAGTGTGCACCCCCCCACCCCCTGACCCATCCCAGCTCTGAGTAAGGAGATGCCTGAGGCTAACATCTGAACCATGAACTTGGAAACTGCCAGGACTGGGATTTGTCCTGTCTACAACTGTGAATGATTTTCTTTCTTTTTGGGGGGGAGGGGGCATCACTGCCCTCTGGTGGTTGTGGAAGGTTCCCAGCCTTGCTTCCGGAAAGCTGCTGCTGGATTTGAATCACCAATCCCGTGGGCCACAGTCCCGCACTCAACCACTACGTCACCAGGGCTCAGCTGTGAGTGATTTTCTTATGCAAGTTTCTCTCTCTCTCTCTCCCTCCCTCCCTCCCTCTCTCTCTCCCCTTCTCTATCTCTTGATTCATATATGCTCCACTGGAGAAGCCAGCTTAAGACAGCAGTATATCTTTATTGGGCCTTTCCTGGGGCCTAGGGTGTAAAAATACTTGGCAATTCAACCTTTTCTCCATTTATCCTGATGCTGGTAAGTAGCAGTCGAGGAGTTTGACCTTCCTTACATTAAGTTGTCATCCCTAGGGAAGGCTGTGATCTCTGATCTTCATCAAGTGCTTCGATTCCTCCTCACTTTCTGCAAGGAAGCTAGTGTCATCTGCAGACCACAGGTTGTTCGTCAACCTTCCTCCAGACCTGAGGCCACCGTCTTCTTCATATAATGCAGCTTCTCTGATGACTTCCTCGGCGTACAGATGGAGTGAATAGAGTGAGAGGATACAACCCCAGCACACACCTTTCCTGGTCCCAAACTACGCAGTACCCCCTGGTTCTTTTTGCACAATGGCTTCTTGATCCATGTGTGAGTTCCGAGAGAAGTGTCCTGGACCTCCTATTCCTCTCAAGGTTATCCACAGATTATTATGGTCCACACCATCAGATGTGGTACAAAGCCCATGAAACTCAAGTAAACATCTTTCTGGTGTTTTCTGCTTTGAGCCAAGATCCATCTGACATCAGCAATGAGATCCCTTTTATCACATCCTCCTTTGAATCCTGCCTGAACTTCCGGAAGTTACCTGTCAAAGGCTAAAGTTGGCAAGGCGCTTGTCTTACCTGATCTATAATCAATGCTCATGTACAAAGCAGTCAGGAGACCAAAAGACATACTGTTTTAGGTGAATCTGCTGCACAAGACCTCTGTAGGGTATTGAAGAGCAAGGATGTCTCCTTGAAGATGAAGGCATGCCTGACTCAAGCCATAGCATTCTCCATTACGTCATATGCATGGGAAAGCTGGATATTGATTAGGAAAGACTGTAGAAGAATCAATGCATTTGAATTGTGGTGCTGGAGGAACATATTGAAAATACCATGGTTTGCTACGAGGACAAACCAACCTGTCTTGGAAGAAGTAAGGCCAGGGTGCTCTTTAGCAACAAGGATGGCAAGACTTTGTCTTACATCCTTTGGACATATTGTAGAGACCAGACTCTGGAGAAGGACCTCATGTTGGCAAAGTGGAAGGACAGTGAAAGACCCTGGATGAGATGGATTGACACAGAGGCTCCATCAGTAGACTCGGGTGTAGGAACCATTGTGAGGATGGTGCAAAACCATGCAGTGTCTCTTTCTGTTGGGCATAGGGTCCCTGGTCAGAGCTGAGTCATGGCACCTAACACCACCAACAACAAGAACACCAACAATGTGGTGTGAAATGGCATTAGTCTTGCATTTACTATGCATTAAAAAATTACTATCCACAGAGGAACTTCAGAATCAAGATGAAAAGTCTTTGACATCTTTTAATAATAGCAGAAAATACCACCACCCCTTCTAGGAATGCCCCCCTGTTCATATACATGTCTGGTTTGTGCAGAGTGTGGTTCAGTGTTAGCATTCAGGGTGCTGTGGGAGACAATTCAGGATCCGAGCACTGCCTGGCATCCTTGAGTCTGCTGACCGACTCAGGTGCCTGTCCTTTAGCGGGGATCACTCTGTAACTGTGCCACAGCACCCCCCACCTTTGTAGCATGGCACGTGCCATCTATGTAAAATGTCCTAACACTCATGGAAGAACATACCGGATAGCCAGTGACAGCTGCCAGGTCCACCGCCAACTCACAAGACTTGATCAGATCCTCCATCATGACCAAAGCTTGGTGTAGCTCGGCTGAGAATGCAGACGCCTTGGTCTTCTTTGGCCGATCCTGTGGACACCAATACACCTTGTTGAAAATCTAGAGATACACCATCCACCAGGCCAGTGGTTCTTAACCTTCTGCATGCCATCACCCTTTCATAAAGTTCCTCATGTGGTGGTGACACCCCCCTCCTCTAGCCATAAGATACTTATTGCTACTTCATCACTATAATTTTGCAACTGCTATGAATCAGAAAACCCTTGTGAAAAGGTCATTGGCCCCCCGCCCCAAAGGGGTCACGACCCACAGGTTGAGAACCCCTGTACTAATTGGAGGAGGACAGATGAATGGATCCAACCGGCACTGAAGCAACTGAGAAAGCAGGTACATTTCTCTGTTTCCTTACTCCTGGCGCACGGTGACTGCAGACATCTGCTGATTCAAACCTGTGATCTCTGAACGCAAACACGCAAACCCACTGATGTCAAAGCAACACCCTCTGCCTCACGACCATCCCAGGTGTGAGGGGATCACGCTGCCCCATCAGGCTTTCTGGGTCTGTAATCTTTATCGAAGCAGGCGTTTCTTTCACGGAGCCACTGGGTGCATTCAAACTGCCCACCGTTAGTCTTGTAGGGGACCACAGCCACCTCTGCTCCCACCACCCCACCACCCTCTAGGATCTATAGATGGACAGAATCCACTGAGCCTCTGTACAGCGTACTAATACAGAACTAACTTCCCGAAAGCATGGGCTTCATATTCCTGCTTTGTAAATAATATACAGAACTTGGTTTTCTTTAAAGCACAAAGAAGAGGAGCTCTTTTAAAAATGGGCTGCGGGCTGAGTCCCGGTGGCGTAAGTGGTTGAGTGCGGGACTGTGGCCCGCGGGCTTGGTGGTTCAAATTCAGCGGAGCAGCACTGGGTAGCTCCCATGACCACCAGAGGGCAGTGATGCCCCCCAAAAACAAAAACAACAACAACAACAAAATGGGCTGCTCCCCATTGTACATTCAATTCCTGGGGGCATGGAAGGTTGTTGATAAGCAACAATCTGAACATCAACTTCTAATATTTCAGATTCAGAGAGAAGTCTTAGCTTGTTAGGTAAAACTATGCTTAGAAGCACACCAGAGGAGATTTTGACAAAAAAACCTTAAGCCCCCACAACTGCAGACAAAGAATGGCTCCTGGGGGAAGGCTTACCAATGATCTACATCATAAAAACCACCTTTAATCAGGCTCCACTAAGCTACAAGATGCCAGAGATCACCAGACCTTGTTTCCATCTCCCAGTTAGAAGACTCAGCAATCGTGGAAAAGTAGTAACTGCTCATTAAAGAAACCAGCGTTCAACTACCACGCCCCTGACACATAGGGCATGATGGCGATCATTGTGTCAGCTTGAGAGACATACAGTGACCTACACAGAATAGTATCTGTTGCCCAGCAAACACACACACATAGATCCTGGCTTCCTTTTGCATGGCTGCAAACATTTCAAGTGCATGAGAAAGTGCCCCATGTAGCCACACCTCTTCTTGTCCTTCTAGTAGGCTGCAGTTGAAAGGGTTATGCAGTTTCATAATCTCAGGAGCAGTGGGTGTGAGTATCTTTCGTTTCAAAGATGTCAGGCCGATGAACGGAACAGCTCACATTGCCTCCACTCAACAAGGTGGTTTGGATGCTAACCTTTCATTTCTAGTTTCCAGGGGCCCCCACCCCATATTCTGAACAAAAAGGAAATACACATGACTGCTCTTTGAGACTCTGCACCTGTCTCAGTTTCTTCCACCAATGAAACCAGAATAGTCTAAAACAGAAATATAAAGTGTTTTTTGGGGGGGATGGGGAGCATCACTGCCCTCAGGTGGGAGTAGGAGGCCCAGCCTTGCTCCTGGAGAGTGCTGCTGGATTTGAACTGCCAACCCAGTGGGCCGCAGTCCTGCACTCAACCACTACGCCACTGGGACTCAGCCCTCAGAAATCTAAAGTAAATACTGCCACTAAACAATAAATCTCTTCTTAATCACTGGGCCTCTCAGCAGTAGCTCCACAGGAGCAAAGGCTGGGCCTCCTAGTCCCACCACCAGAGGGCAGTGATGCCCAAAATACAAAAAAAAAAATCACTGAGCCTCATGTTAAAATTTGATAGGCGTTAACTCGACTCAAACCACCCTTTCCTCAAAGAGAAACTCAGTGGTTCTTCCTAAAATTCACAGCCTGGGGGGTTGGGGAGTAGGACATCACGTGCACACAGTAGACACACTAAGAGAATTGTACCATTTGAGAAACCATGGCAGAGAGTTTTCCTTATTTATATTTGGCCATTTGTGTATAAGTATTATACACATTAACTTAAATTTTAATCCCCAGGAAAAGATTTTATTACATTTAATCTTGCTTTAAATCTTCACTTCCCAATGACCTTTACAATTTTTCTTACTAGGAGTTTCCAGTCTTTCTGCACGCCCTCCGGCATTTGTGGCTCTGTACATCTTTTAACCTTACTGACAAGAGGGGGTGAAGTTGTAGCATGGTGCAGATTTTTTTTCATCTTTCAGATGTCCAGTAATTGTAAGTATTTCTTCATGTTTGTTGGCAGCCTGAATGTTTTCCTTAGCAAATTGTCTTTTTTATGTCTAGTGCCCATTTCTTAATTGGAGTACTCATCTTTTTCTTGTTTAAGTGTTGCTTTTTAAAAAACCATTTTATTTGGGAAGGGTTCATGTAGCTCTAATCATAATATATAAATACACACTTTGTGCAGTATTCACATCTTTTTAAGGGGGTAGCTTGTACAACTTTTATCACAATCCATACATACATGCACTGTGTCAAGCACATTGGTACATTTGTTCCCATCATCATTCTCAAAACATTTGCTTTCTACCTGAGCCCTTGGTATCAGCTCTACATTTTTCCCTTCCCTCCCTGATTCTGCCTCCCACACAAACAATTGAAAATTTATCAATTACTGTTATTTTGTCATAGTTTATATGTCTCCCTTCACCCACTTTTCTGTTGTCCATCCCCCAGGAAGGAAGTTCTATGTAGATCCTTATAATCAGATCCCCCTTTCTACCCTAGCTTCCCTCCAACCTCCTGGTATCACCACTGGCCCTCAAAGGATCAACTGTCCTGGATTCCCGGTGTTTCCAGTTCCTACCTGTACCAGTGTACATCCTCTGATGTAGCCAGATTTATAAAGTAGAACTGGGATCATGATAGTGGAGGGTGGGTGGGAAGGAAGCATTTAGGTCTGAGCTGGAGGAAAGCTGCATGTTTCATCATTGCTACAGTGCACCCTGACTGGCTTGTCTTCTCCCTGTGACCCTTCTGTAAGGGGATGCCCATTTGCCTAGAGTTGGGTCTTGGGTCCCCACTCTGCACTCCCCCTCATTCACAATGAGATGATCTTTTGTTCTTTGATGCCTGATACCTGATCCCTTTGACACTTTGTGATCACACAGGCTGATGTGCTTCTTCCATGTGGGCTTTATTGCTTCTGAGGTGCTAACCATCATGATTTTAAGACTCCAGATGCTATATCTTTTGATAGCTGGGCACCCTCATCTTTTGAAGTGTTCACATTTTCCATCAGTGGTAGTCCCTTTTCTGATACAGCATTGCCAATAACTCCCCTGTCCTCATGCCCCCACCCTAGTCTGTAGATTTTCTTTGTCTTCTTTTGGTGAAATCTTTTGATGCACATTAACAAACAAAATAAAACCAGAAAACCGCAGCGAAGATCAAGTCCAAACTCATAGTGACTCTGTAGGACAGGGAAGAGCTGCTCCCATAGGTTTCCAGAATGTAAGTTTAGGGGAGTAGAAAGCCTCATCTTTTTTCCCAAGAAGCGGCTGGTGGTTTTGAACTGCTGACCTTATGGCTAGCAGCTCAATGTGTGTCTTAATTTTAGGAGGTCCCAGTCATATATTTTATCTTCTGCTGTGTGTTTTTCATTGTGTTTGACAATGTATCTAGGCCCTGCATTAGGGCCCATAAGCTTGTCTCTAGTTTTTCATTATGATCTTTATAGTGCTAGGATTTACACTTAGATTTTGTTTTTGTGTATGGAGTTAGGCATGGATCCTGTTTAATTCTTCTGGAAATAGAAATCCAGTTTTGCCAGAACCATTTTTTGAAGAGACTGTCTCTTTCATCCTAATGCTTTTATGCCCTTTGCCAAAATTTAGTTGTCTGTAGGTGAATGGATTTATTTTTGAGTCCTCTGTTCTATTCCATCGGTCTATGTTTCTTTTGTACCAATGACAGGCTGTTTAGGTTACTGTGGCTGGGTAGCGGGTTTTGAGGTTGGGAAGTGAGATTCTCATAGTCTGTTATTCTTTGCTTATTATATAAGTCTTGCTTATTCTGTGTTTCTTTCTTTTCTAGATAAAGTTGGTGATTAGTTTTTCCACATCTTTAAAAAGTTGAAATATATATATTGCTTTGGATAGTATTGAAGTGTCACAATGTTAAGTCTATGTATTAGTCTGGGTAGACGAGAGAAACAAATTCACAGGCACTCATAAGTGTATAAGAAAGAGTTTT
Source organism: Nesogale talazaci (assembly GCA_004026705.1). Lineage (NCBI taxonomy): Eukaryota > Metazoa > Chordata > Mammalia > Afrosoricida > Tenrecidae > Nesogale > Nesogale talazaci. The sequence continues at coordinate 4,291 of PVJH01007984.1, read as the reverse complement.
ATACAAGAGCAATTGAATATTGAGAAAACACCCCAGCCCAGTCCAGATCGAGTCCCTAAGTTCGGTATTACCCCATAGGTCTGATACCAATCTATAAAATCCCCTTCACAATCATGAAACATATGCAATGATGTTGGATGCAGAAAGATCACAGGCCAATGGGTGGAAAGTCTTGTGGATCCAGTGGTGGTGGAAGCATCTCAGCACCGGTGTGGGCTCCTCCAACTCTAGGGCTCTAGGTCTATCAGTGTCGCTCCATGTGGCTTGTCAAAAGGAATGTTTTACAGAGTGTCTCTCACGTCCAGCAAGGAATACAGGAGTTTCCAGAATCCTCAGAAGAAGGCCACCCTCACACAGAGGCCTCATTAGCTATGGCCTGATTGACGGGCTCGATTTACCCCTTTGCAAATTGACAGGAGATTATGTAACTGCCACAGTCTCCCAAGAACATAGTCTCTTCTTCCATTTATGTAGATCCCTTCTAGTTGTGTTTTGTAGTTTTCCTTGTATGAGTCTTTTGTTTTGCTGGTTAGGTTTATTCCTAAGTATTTCATATGGGGGAGGGGGAATCTATTATAAATGATATTCCTTTCTTTTTTCACCTAACCAGAACCAGAAGCCATAACTTTATTAATTATAGAAACAGTATAAATTTCAAACCAAACTATTTTGAAACACCAAAAAAAAAAAAAAAACCAACTTTGTTTTCAGATGGTTATATTGTTAATTCCATAGATGCACTTACAATATCATTACTGTTGTTCTTGAAGACTTGGACTGCCTTTGCACTCCATACCTTTGCTATGACATGACCAGTTCTTTTTTTGGGGGGGAGGAGGGCATCACTGCCCTCTGGGGTTGTGGGCGCTACTCAGCCTTGCTCCTGTATTTGAACCACCAAGTCCGTGGGCCGCAGTCCCACACTCAACTACTATGCCACTGGGGCTCAGCCCCAGAAATTAAGCCCTATGCCCTTAATTTCCACACCTGTTTCATTAACCTCTTCCTCTTCACTCTCCTCTTATGCAGTTGGAGTTCGTGTGTTTCCTTGAATGTTTGAGACAGCTTTGCCTTGAACTTTGAATTTCTCAGAGTTGCTAGATGACGCTTGCCGAAATAAATCCTCAATCTTGGCTTCTTCCAACACTATGTGGGTATTGGAAGCGGGACTCTGGTAGACAGCTGGCATTGTGATAACAAGGAGGATATTATTAGAATTCTGGGTAGTGATTCTAGCAACCTCTGTGTTGGTGGAAGAAAGACTCGGTTTGGAAATATCTTTTTTTTTTTTTTTTAGGCATCACTGCCCTCAGGTGGTGGGAGTAGGAGGCCCAGCCTTTGCTCCTGGGAGCCGGAATTGAACCTCCATCCCAGTGGGCCGCAGTCCCGCGCACAGCCACTACGCCACCGGGGCTCAGCCCTGGAAATATCCTTGAGTGCTTTCTTTTCCCTTCCACTCTGTTTCACTTTTCTGACCTCATCCAGTCAGCGGCCAGCACCAGGGGAGCTGTTGTGTAATTGGTTGTCTGAGTGGAATCCTGTTCCTGTTCCTTGAACTTTGGTACCAATTCATGACTGTCAGATTCTGCTCCAAATTCAGTCTCAGCCTGGGGTCGAGGCAACCCCTGTGCTGTGACAGGGACTGGCTGCTTCTCTGTCTTCCTGGGGCATTTTGCACAGGAAAGACGGAACCACGAAGATGTCATACAGAGAGTGAGCGAGAGCGTGACCCATGCATGTTGGCAGCCATAGCAGGTTATTGATTTCCTTTTCAGCGCTCTCTCTGTTAGTTTACAGGAATCTGATTGATTTTGATCTTTCTATTTTAATCTTGTACCAGTGATCAAATATTGAATTACTTCTAATAATTTTCTTATTGAGTCTCTGGGGTTTCTCTCAATGGAATCATAGCATGTGCAAATAGGGAGCGTTTTACTTCTTCTTTGCTAGTTTGGATTCCTTTGATTTCTTTGTGCTGTGTCCTGGCTCGTGCTCTTACCCCAGTACAATATTGCATACGAATGATGACAAAGGACGGTCTTGTCTGATTTCCATTTGTTTGCAAGGAGAATGCATTCTGTTTCTCCTCATGGAGCGAAATATTGCAGGCTATATTTTTAAAAGGATATTTTCAGAAGGAAGGTAATAAATAATGAAATAGATCTGGTTATACTTTGAGACAAAATCCATGAACAATTATTCATATAAATAGATTTGATATCAAGTACCTTGGCTGAACTGCCTTCTAGTTCAGTTGGGTCTATCTCGAAATCCTCAGGAAACTCAAAATCCAGCAGCCCCTGCAACAACCCAAAAACTTCATTGAAAACTTAAAAAGAAATACCAAATAAATGAAATACCAAATAAATCTGTGCAAAAATGTCCCAGTCTGTGCCGACTGGAGTAGATGGGGAGTGTGTTTGTCTCTCATGAGTCAGAGAGGCTACACAGGACACAGTTTTTCCTGACAGACATAAAAATTATATCATACACACTATTTTAAAATTTGTTTTTACTTCCTCAGCTATGTCTTATAAAAACTTTCCCAAGGTATTTTCTCAAAAAGATGTTTTTTGATTGTGGCTGAGGGCTTAGCCTCATATGTTAAACCACAATGAAATGAATCACCCTGGCCATTGAGCACTTAGACTGGCTCAGCTTTTAAAAATAACCATCCTCTCCCTTGTGCATTTTTCCTAAACATAAATTCCTAGAGAGGGAAAATGTAAATGTTGAAAGCTTTAATGCAGGAGTCCTCAAACTTTTTAAACAAGGGGCCAGTTCACTGTCCCTCAGACCATTGGAGGGCCGGACTATAGTTTAAAAAAAAAAACCTCTGAACAAATTCACTGTGGGCCTGGGATGAGTTGGCTGCTAAGCAGGGCAGGCAGCAGTGACAAAAAACACCCAGTGGGCCAGATAAATGTCCTCAGCCAGGCCGCACGTGGCCCGTGGGCCATAGTTTGAGGACCCCAGCTTTAATGTGCATTGATATGTGAGTCAGAAAACAGCAGCGTTTCTTCCAGCTATGCACAAAAGCAGTGGTTCTCAACCTGTGGGTCGCCTGATTCATAACAGTAGCAAAACTAGTTAGGAAATAGCAATGAGAATAATTGGTGGGGGGGGGGGGAGAGGAGTCACCACAACATGAGGCACTGTCTTAAAGAGTCGCAGCATGAGAAAGGCTGCACACTGCTGCACAAAAGCTCATCAGTGACCTCCACGCACGCACTGCCATTGAACTGCCGATGCTCTTTGTTCACCTTGTGAGCAATTTCTAAGGACTCACAATGAAACTAGGCAAACAGTCCCTTTGTCAGGTATGTTACTAACATTTTCCTAGAATTTTCAAGGGTCTTTTTAAATAACTGGCTTTAGGGACCACTCTTTCCTCTTTCTTTTACATTTAGAAAGGATTTTCACCTGCCAGAATCCCACAATCTTTTCCAAAGTTTCAGTGTGGAACATCTCGATTCTCTCAAGCCAAGGTCGAAACCACACATCGAAGGTGGAGAGCTCGGTAAAGTCGATCCTTTTCCTCACAGCCTTGCTGATGCCTTCAACTTAGTTTTCTGGGCACATAGGACAGTGAGCTTCCCGGAGCTCCATGCCGCTCCCCATGGAATATGTTACTCCATTCCTCGTTTCCTTGGCGAGTGAGTCTTCAAAACTATTGTTCTCCTTTAAGAACTCCTAACACAGTAAGTGAACCGGCAAGCAGGGATTGCTCCTTTCACTCTACAGATGAGGCCGAGAGAGGTGAAGGACAGTAACTTCAGCAACTTGCCTAAAGGCATGCAGCCTGCGTGTGGCAGAGGCCTGATCCACACCTTGGTTGTCTCCGTCCCAAGTCTGTGTTTGCAGCTGTCATCTGCAGTCTTGGCTTAGAGCCCCCCCCCCCCCCCCCCCCCCCCCACAAAGCAGAGAGCTCAGCGGGGCCACCAAGTTCCCCTCTAAGGGGGCACTCAGGTCTAGCAGGCCTGAAGACCACCTCTCTGGCCCACACCTCACTGGTCTAAAGTCTGAGTGACGATGGAAGTGGGAAGGTCAGGGAACTCTGGAGCTCTGAGTGAGGGCTGGAGCCAAACAAGCTTGGAAATACTGTTCACAGAGGAGTGTGCTGTCAGCTTCTCAATGGATCCATAGCAACAGAACAGGGGAAAGGGGAGAGAGGGGAGAGAGAGAGAGAGAGAGAGAGAGAGAGAGAGAGACAGACACCTGGGGTTGAGATAGATCACAATTCATTCTGTCATGCCCCAGTCGGAAAGTGCTTACTCCTTTGCATGGATAG